>VZQC01005038.1:486483-532126 GCA_009823505.1 Rhizomys pruinosus
AAAAAAAAAAAAAAAAAAAAAAAAAAAAAAGAATTATGCTCCCTAACTGGGAAATTGTTCCTCTTTGCATTCGGTGGGAACCAGCCAAAAGTCAAGTGTTAGTGAGATTTCTGTTTATGGAACTCGAGAACATTTATAATTCTTATATTGATTTGAAACAACCATTTTAATACAGTGTGTTGAAGAAGCCCGAAGGTTTATGAACAGAATTAGACCTTGCATCCTAAGAAATAGATGGGAAAAAAAATAAGCAAAAATGGGTTTCTAAACAAGGACTTTAATAGCCACATTTGGCTTACACAGTGATTAGGATATTATGTAAAGTTAGATGCTGTGCTAAATAACATTTGTCGTCTTCTGTAAAAGTGGATTGAGATCAGATGTTTTCTTTATGGAAATTTGTAAGATACTCGAGTTTTTTATTAAATCAGTAAACACTTTTTTTCTTGCCAGAACCTTCAATCACTTGCTATCCGAATTACCATGTATCTGACCTCTGCCTCACTGAAATAGTTTAGGCCTTGCATCCACGCATGTCCTGGTGACCTCCTTCTTCACACTTTCATAGTCTGTGATGCCCCTGAGGCAACAGGTTGAAAAGTCTGTACCTGTAAGTCCTCATAGCCTGATAACCTGTTTGTTATTTGCTTAAACTCTTCTTGCAATTTCTGTTTCTCTTTCCTTTATACCTGGGGAGGAGGGAGCAGGGGGAGATAAAGCTAGTTTCTCAAGCAGGGTTTGCTTCCATTCATTTGTTTCCCAAGCATGAAATTCATGCCCAGCACTGACCTACCTCATAACTGATAAGGAAAAATAACATCACAGTTCAGGAATTTGGTACCTTATTAAAAGTAAAGTAGAAGATAATTAAGTGTATCTTATTCTATTGTTGGTTAGAGAAAGAATATGATAATTAATGTGTTATTAAAGTGTAGGAAGGCCTTCTACATACAGAAGTCAGCCATGTCATTGGTAATCATTGGCTGCTGCTTCTGCTCTTCCTTCTAAATCTTACTATTCATACTATCCAGGGTACCTCTAACACTTGCCTAAATGGTTTTGCTCAAGTAGGCTTTAAATATCTCAAATCAGGTTCAGGAGATGACTCAGTTTGTAAAATGCCTGCTGCATAAGCAAGAGGACCTGGGTGGAGAGAGGGAGAGAGAGAGAGAGAGAGAGAGAGAGGGAGGGAGAGGGAGAGGGAGAGAGCCCTTGGCTCCGCGTTTCTTCCCCTCGAGCTTCAGCCGGGAGAAGAGTTGAGAGCGAGCGGAGAGAGGGTTCATCCGTCGCGTAGAGGGAGCTGGGAGAGGGCGAGGGAGAGGGAGAGGGAGAGGGAGAGGGAGAGGTTGATCCTGTCTACCCCTTTTCCCCTTTTTTTCCCCCCCCGCGGCAGAGGCCGGAGGGAGCGGGAGAGGGAGAGGTGGGGGGGGGAGAGGGATGGGGGAGGGAGAGGGAGCGGGAGAGGGAGAGGGAGAGGGAGCGGGAGAGGGAGATGGAGATGGGGATGGGTCTGAGAGGGGAGGGAGAGGGAAGGGAGAGGGAGGGGAGAGGGAGAGTGTGTGAGAGGGAGGAGGGAGAGTGGAGGGTAGATGGAGAGGGAGAGGGAGAAGGGAGAGGGAGAGGGAGATGGGAGAGGGGAGATGGGAGAGATCTTTAGCTTGCTAGCAGACCAGTCTAGCTAACAGGAGTTCTGAGTTCATTGGGAGACCCTATCGCAAAGAGTCAAGTGAGAAGTAGAGAGAAAAACCCTCCGACTGGTCTCTGCCTCCATAAATGCAGGCCACACACTTATCCTACACCAACACAAAAACCTCACATTCAAAATTAGTACCCATGCTGAAGTGGAATGCTGTGAGCTGGGCCTGTGGCGCATCCACTGGCTATGGAACTCATCAGGCTGAAGAGACCCTTGCGTCTGGGTCCATGTCCCTGAGGGACTATGCCCTGTTCATGGCTTCGTCAGTGCGCCTGCATCTCTATCTGCAGAAGGAACAGTCCACTAAAGGACTGTGTTGGAGCGATTTCAAGGCAGGACTTATTCCAGGAGCAGGAGCTGCATTTAGCCTCCTGGCCACCGAGATCCCAGAGCAAATTTCTTTTCCGGACTCTGAATAGTGTGCAGGAGATTTGTAAGAACTGATGCAATATCTAAAGTTGCCCAGCTTCCTCCCAGGAAGTAACTCCCACACCATGACCACCAGAACAGAATTAGAACCCGAAGTGGCCATTCAAAGAAAGCTGCCTCCCAGGAGGAATTGAAAGCCTGTATAATGCAGGTTTTTTTAGATTTGGGTCTTAGCCTTCATGGAGCAAACAGGAGTACAGTTTAGAGACCTCCTTTGCAGGACCTCCCAAATATTCCAGCAGCATGCTCCGAGCCAGGCCTGGGTCTGCAGGAGTGACCCTTTTTTTTCCCCCCTTTGGGAGACTCCAAGTTAGATCTTGACAGAGGAAGAAAAATTGCTAGCTTTCCCAGCCATCACTGAGCTTTTTCTTATAATTAAAATAGTTCGAGTATAAAAACAAAGTCCAACCTTCACAGCTTGTTAAAATGTCTTGTCTTATCTTGAAAAGACATGAGATTGTCAAATTTGAGTAGTTGAAGAAGTCAGCCTAAGAAGAGTGAGTATTCAAAGGTCTCGATCATTTTTTCTCCCCTTCGAGATAGCCAAGACAAATAGAGGGGAACCCCACATGGAAGTCTTCAGTTCTGCCAACAAAAGACATTGCATGTTTTTAAATGTGGTCCTAGATGGTATAGGATGGTGTTGCTCACATTTGAATATAAGGAGTATGGACATGTCTATTAGCAAAATAGCCCCACTCGGCCATTATCCCAAGCTTCTGACCCACCATGTTGACTGTGGTGGCAGAAGCAATTCCTATCTGGAAAGAGGCCATCCCAAGTGGAGTCAGATGGGTGAGACAGGGGCTCAGACGGAGGAAGCAGAACACCACAGCTAATCAAAACCAAGGTGAAGCATGGAAATAGTGACTGTCTTGCTTAAATATTTCAAAACTTGGCCCCAGATGCTGTTGCAAAAGGAAAATCCCAAAGCTGAAGCCATGGCAGTGTCACTGGAATGCATATTTAGCCTGCTGCAAGGACCATTTAGAAGGGGATCACAGTTATTCAGCGGTATAACGCCTAATGCATTTGCTTTACAAATAAACTTTATTATAACCATGCCACACCTCATGTTTTCCTTGGAACATTCTTTTCTAATCATTTTCCCTGAGAGAAAGGAAGACAAGGACATTGAGAGAGACATGCGTGTCCCATGCAGACCTTTCCCAGGAGGCCCGGTAGTTCTCACTACTGAGCAATCTCCGCTCCTCCATCAGCTGTACCCCCCCCCTCCCAACCTCCCAAACCCACCCCCCCCCCCCCACACCCCCCCTACCTTCCCCCCCAACCCCCCCCCACCCCCAACTCAGAATCTTACTCGTCCAGGAATGATTTTGTGTGTGTGGCACTTTGATACCTGCCCAGACAGGGCTCACCCCCAACCGTCCTGCTGTGCTTGGCAGGCGGAAGGGCTGGAGGGCCAAGTCCACCCTGGTTCCCGTCCCACCCTGGCACTTCCTGCAGTCACATCTTAGGCAAATGACTTAACTTCCATGTGCCTCAGTTTTCTGTGGAATTGAAACAATGCCCTGTCCACTGAGCTGTAGATGAAATGGAATCGAATCATATGAAAAGTTTAGCCCATACCTTGTATACAGCGGGCATCCTGAAAGTAGTTGTTATCAATGCCTGGTATTGCCGGGCGTGGTGGCGCACGCCTTTAATCCTAGCACTGGGAGGAAGAGCAGGCAGATCTTTGTGAAGTTCAAGGCCAAGCCCGTGTCCAGAGTGAGTTCCAGGACAGCTGGGGCCTACAAGGAAGACCCTGTCCTCAAAAAGACCAAATAAATTAATTAATAAATAAGTTAAAATATAAAATACTGGGTATTGAAGAACATTATACCATTATTGATATAAGCAAACCAGTGTAGTGTTCAGAATCAAACAGCATGGCGTCCAGTAGCCACATATAAAGTATTTGAGTTGACAGTTCCCAACCTCTGTTTCTGCATTCCTCCTTAGGCTATATGCTTAGAGTGACTTTTTTATATATAGACTCAGGATAAGCTGTTTCTAAAACAAACTACAGTGACCTTATTCAATATTAAGACCTTCACATTACATAGACCTGCCCCCATTTTCTCATTTCTGACGGTTTTCTCTTTTAAAATATTAAAAAAAAAAATTTTTTTTACTATTTTATTTTATGGTTTAGTATTTTCCTACATGTAGATAAGTGCACCTTGCTGTGCAGGGCCAGGGAGATCAGGAAGAGGGCACCGGCTTCCCTGTAACTGGGCGTCTTGGATTGGTTGTTAGCGAACTGTGGGTGTGGAATCGAACCCAGTCCTTCTGCAAGAGCTACAGTGCTCTTCCCCAATGAGCCAATCTCTCCAGCCCCTATTTCTGAAAGTTTCTTAAAACTTCCAATGGAGCCTTCTCAGATTAACTCAGGTGTACCATGGAAAGAGCTAGTCTATCCAGCAGAGGAACAGGACCCAAGTCCATCAAGCTACAGACATCGACACTGTGCTCCCAGGCCTCTGTTGAGGTCACCACCTTTTAAGGGAAACAGAAGAAAGCAAAAGTAATTTCTTCAAGGACTCCTTACGCACATCAATCATTAAATCTGGGCCAAATGGACAAGCCACCCTGGTGAAGCTAGGCTGGGCTGTCTCCAAAAGTGGAGTTTTCCTCTTACTTGCTTCCATGAAAATTTCTTAACGCAGTAACCAAATGTCTTAGGGACAAAACATGGTTCATTTATACTCCTAATGAAATGAAATTAGTGCTATGAAAGTTATTTGTTAGTGCGGATTGAATGGATTCAATATGGAGCTACCTTAGAACCCCCCCCCCCGCAAGCAACATCTGACTTGGGCTTACTATGGATTCTTCTTTATTCTTTTTTTAACTTCTTTTTAAGGGCTTCCTATATAAGATCACAGTTGTTTTCAGCTCACATTGACATTGTCGTTTGCCATACAATTATGTATTCTTGGTGTTAGCACACAGATGAGGATACCATTCGGCTTTTGTTTTTCTGGGAACTGTGTTACTTCATCAGCATGATATCTTCTAGCTCCAGCCCTNGAACTATAAAAGGGCCTGGGGAGATGTCCCACTCAGTAAAGTGCTTACCGCACAAGCAAGAGGAACTGAATTTGGATCCCCAGAATTCACAAAGAATTTAACCCAGGGGCACATGTCTGCAATCCCAGCAGTAAGGTGGTAGAAACAGGGGGCTCCATCCTTGGAGCTCCCTAGCCAGTCTCCCTAGACTAATGATGAGGCATAGTATGGACTTGACTATAGCCTCTACTTAGAGGGGAGGGAAGAAGGGAGGGAGGGAGGAAGGGAGAGAAAGAAGAGGGAGAGGGAGAGGGAGAGGGAGAGGGAGAGGGAGAGGGAGAGGGAGAGGGAGAGATCCTTTAGCTTGCTAGCAGACCAGTCTAGCTAACAGGAGTTCTGAGTTCATTGGGAGACCCTATCGCAAAGAGTAAAGTGAGAATGCTAGAGAAAACCCTCCGCACTGGTCTCTGCCCTCCATAAATGCAGGCACACACATATCCTACACCAACACAAAAACCTCACATTCAAAATTAGTACCCATGCTGAAGTGGAATGCTGTGAGCTGGGCCTGTGGCGCATCCACTGGCTATGGAACTCATCAGGCTGAAGAGACCCTTGCGTCTGGGTCCATGTCCCTGAGGGACTATGCCCTGTTCATGGCTTCGTCAGTGCGCCTGCATCTCTATCTGCAGAAGGAACAGTCCACTAAAGGACTGTGTTGGAGCGATTTCAAGGCAGGACTTATTCCAGGAGCAGGAGCTGCATTTAGCCTCCTGGCCACCGAGATCCCAGAGCAAATTTCTTTTCCGGACTCTGAATAGTGTGCAGGAGATTTGTAAGAACTGATGCAATATCTAAAGTTGCCCAGCTTCCTCCCAGGAAGTAACTCCCACACCATGACCACCAGAACAGAATTAGAACCCGAAGTGGCCATTCAAGAAAGCTGCCTCCCAGGCAGGAATTGAAAGCTCTGTATAATGCAGGTGATAGATTTGGGTTCTTCAGCCTTCCATGGAGCAAACAGGAGACAGTTTAGAGACTCTTCCTTTGCAGGGACTCACAAATATCCAGCAGCATGCTCAGAGCCAGGCCTGTGGGTCTGCAGGAGTGACTCCTGAGACTCCAAGTTAGATCTTGACAGAGGAAGAAAAATTGCTAGCTTTCCCAGCCATCACTGAGCTTTTTCTTATAATTAAAATAGTTCGAGTATAAAAACAAAGTCCAACCTTCACAGCTTGTTAAAATGTCTTGTCTTATCTTGAAAAGACATGAGATTGTCAAATTTGAGTAGTTGAAGAAGTCAGCCTAAGAAGAGTGAGTATTCAAAGGTCTCGATCATTTTTTCTCCCCTTCGAGATAGCCAAGACAAATAGAGGGGAACCCCACATGGAAGTCTTCAGTTCTGCCAACAAAAGACATTGCATGTTTTTAAATGTGGTCCTAGATGGTATAGGATGGTGTTGCTCACATTTGAATATAAGGAGTATGGACATGTCTATTAGCAAAATAGCCCCACTCGGCCATTATCCCAAGCTTCTGACCCACCATGTTGACTGTGGTGGCAGAAGCAATTCCTATCTGGAAAGAGGCCATCCCAAGTGGAGTCAGATGGGTGAGACAGGGGCTCAGACGGAGGAAGCAGAACACCACAGCTAATCAAAACCAAGGTGAAGCATGGAAATAGTGACTGTCTTGCTTAAATATTTCAAAACTTGGCCCCAGATGCTGTTGCAAAAGGAAAATCCCAAAGCTGAAGCCATGGCAGTGTCACTGGAATGCATATTTAGCCTGCTGCAAGGACCATTTAGAAGGGGATCACAGTTATTCAGCGGTATAACGCCTAATGCATTTGCTTTACAAATAAACTTTATTATAACCATGCCACACCTCATGTTTTCCTTGGAACATTCTTTTCTAATCATTTTCCCCTGAGAGAGAAGGAGAAAAGGAAATGAGAGAGACATGCGTGTCCCATGCAGACCTTTCCCAGGAGGCCCGGTAGTTCTCACTACTGAGCAATCTCCGCTCCTCCATCCAGCTGTACCACTCAGACTTACTGGCCAGGAATGACTTTTCGTGTGTGTGGCACTGATACCTGCCCAGACAGGGCTCACCCCCAACCGTCCTGCTGTGCTTGGCAGGCGGAAGGGCTGGAGGGCCAAGTCCACCCTGGTTCCCGTCCCACCCTGGCACTTCCTGCAGTCACATCTTAGGCAAATGACTTAACTTCCATGTGCCTCAGTTTTCTGTGGAATTGAAACAATGCCCTGTCCACTGAGCTGTAGATGAAATGGAATCGAATCATATGAAAAGTTTAGCCCATACCTTGTATACAGCGGGCATCCTGAAAGTAGTTGTTATAAATACTGGGTATTGGCCGGGCGTGGTGGCGCACGCCTTTAATCCTAGCACTTGGGAGGCAGAGGCAGGCAGATCTTTGTGAGTTCAAGGCCAGCCAGGTCTCCAGAGTGAGTTCCAGGACAGCTGGGGCTACAAGAAGACCCTGTCTCAAAAAGACCAAATAAATTAAATTAATAAATAAGTAAATATAAATACTGGGTATTGAAGAACATTATACCATTATTGATATAAGCAAACCAGTGTAGTGTTCAGAATCAAACAGCATGGCGTCCAGTAGCCACATATAAAGTATTTGAGTTGACAGTTCCCAACCTCTGTTTCTGCATTCCTCCTTAGGCTATATGCTTAGAGTGACTTTTTTATATATAGACTCAGGATAAGCTGTTTCTAAAACAAACTACAGTGACCTTATTCAATATTAAGACCTTCACATTACATAGACCTGCCCCCATTTTCTCATTTCTGAAGGTTTCTCTTTTTAAAATATTAATTTTTTAATTTTATTTTTTATGTGTATTAGTATTTTCCTACATGTAGATAAGTGCACCCTTGCTGTGCAGGGCCCAGGGAGATCAGAAGAGGGCACCGGATTCCCTGTAACTGGAGTCTTGGATGGTTGTTAGCCGACATGTGGGTGCTGGGAATCGAACCCAGGTCCTCTGCAAGAGCATACAGTGCTCTTAACCAATGAGCCATCTCTCCAGCCCCTATTTCTGAAAGTTTCTTAAAACTTCCAATGGAGCCTTCTCAGATTAACTCAGGTGTACCATGGAAAGAGCTAGTCTATCCAGCAGAGGAACAGGACCCAAGTCCATCAAGCTACAGACATCGACACTGTGCTCCCAGGCCTCTGTTGAGGTCACCACCTTTTAAGGGAAACAGAAGAAAGCAAAAGTATTTCTTCAAGGACTCATTAAGCAACATCAATCATCTAATCTGGGCCAAATGACAGCCACCCTGGTGAAGCATAGCTGGGCTGTCTCAAAAGTGAGTCCTCTTACTTGCTTCACATGAAAATTTATTAACGCAGTAACCAACCATGTCTTAGGGACAAACATGGCTTCATTTTATACTCTAATGAAATGAAATTAGTTGCTATGAAGTGATTTGTTAGTGCGGATTGAATGGATTCAATATGGAGCTACCTTAGAACCCCCCCCCCCGCAAGCAACATCTGACTTGGGCTTACTATGGATTCTTCTTTTATTCTTTTTTTTAAATTATTTTTTAAGGGATTCATAATATAAGAGCACAGTTGTTTTCAGATCACATTGACATTGCTCAGTTTGCCATACAATTATGTAATTGGTGTTAGCATCCACAGATGAGGGATACCATTCGGCTTTTTGTTTTTCTGGGACTGTGTTACTTCACTCAGCATGATATCTTCTAGCTCCAGCCATTTACCTGCAAAGCTCATGATGTCATCTTTCTTTACCACTACATAGAACTCCGTTGTGTAGAAGTATAGCATTTAGTCAGTTGAGGGGCACTTGGGTCGGTTCCAGCTCCTTGCTATTGTGAAGAGAGCTGCAATAAACATGGCTGTGCATGTACCTCTGCGGTAAGATGAGTCTTGTGGGTACATACCCAGGAGTGGTATGGCTGGGTCAGGTGGCAAGTTCATTCCAACTCTTCCAAGGGTTCTCCACACTGCTTTCCATAGTGGCAGTATGAGTTCACATTCCCACCAGCAGTGGATGAGTGTTCCCCTATACCCCACAACCTCTCCAGCACTTGGTATCATTTGTTTTCTTGATCCTAGCCAGTCTTATTGGAGTAAGATGATATCTTAAAGTGGTTTTAATTTGCATTCCCTTAATTATTAGGGACGTTGAACACTTCTTAAGATGTTTCTCAGCCATCTCTAATGCCTCACTTGTGAAGTCTCTGTTCAGCTCTTTGCACTGGGGGGTGACTGGTGCACTTGGTAGGGGAGGGGGCTGGTCTCTAAAGGCCTAGCAGTTTATCCACTGTTGACTGTAGCTTACCTCTAGTCAGACACTGGAATTAGCTCAGCCTTTGGGCTCTGAGTGTTTGGGGTGATCCAAAAGCATTTCCGAAGGGTCCTGTGCACATCAGAGTCGACCTAAGAGGGATTCTGCTACTTCTCATCCCTGTGCTCCAAAATTGTTGACACACCCAGGGTTTCCTGAATTCACTCATTTTTGCAAATGAAGGAAACCAAAGAATGATGCTGCTGAGGTCATCAGTGAAGAGCAGAGCTTGAGTGGAACAGAGATGCTGGAAGGTGTACCAGGGAACTCTGGGGAGGCCGCCCACACCCGCTGGCTGTCTCTGGGTTGCTAGTGTAATTGGTTCCTCTATACCCATGGTCAGTTTGCTACTTTGAATTTAGACAAAATGAGAAACTAAATTTCATCTACAGTGTGGTCAGAGTTCTTGGCTCAGCCTATTGCCTCCAAGGTGTTCAGAACACGTGTTCTTCCTCCTGCATCGTTTTATAACTGTCCTTTTAGACTCAGCTGTGATCTCATACAACTACTGAATGAGTATTCATGCAAGTACTGTGTTTAACTGTCACTCAGCATTTGATCTTTGGCACAGTTGGGTGAAATTGTCCTGAGTGGGTTGGTACCATTGAGAAAGCACCGTATTTCATGGATGAGTTTTCCTGGAACCCAGCTGAAATTTTCCCTTACATATTCTCATATGTATGTATAGCTGAAGTGTGGAGAGAGAAAGAGAGAGAGTTCCATTTTATGTATTTTTTACAATGTTAATAATAAGAAATTTTAATATTTGAAAGAAAAGGAAAACTTCACCCTTCAGTCTAACAATCACTGTTAACATTTTCCTTTCCAGGCGGTTTTTGATTATCCTTACATGATTAAGTTTAGACCACACATAAAGCATTTTAATAGCCATCATGTGAAGTACTGTCATGATTTTGACATTTCCTCATTAGGCAGGTTTCTCCCTCTAATTTCTAGCTGTTTTAAATAATATTGTCATGAATATCTCAACAAGCAGCTTCCTTTCGGCCTTGTTTGAACTGTCTCCTTGAGCTAAATTACAAGAAGAGGAATTATACATCAACATTTTAAAGACATATAATGGTATTTCATAGTAGTTCTGTCTGTCACCCCACACCGTCTTCTTATGGTTTCTAACCTAGAGCTTCCAGTAACTGGCCAAAGTCTTTCATCTTTTACCTTCGTGAGCCTGAAACCTGTTCTACCTTATGACACTTTTGTGGACATGGTCCCACAGAGAGATAAGAGTTTTCAGGTCAGTTGCTGAGGATCTGGCTGCTCTGCTGGAATATCTGGAACAGTTTGATAAGGCCTGACCAAACCCTTCACAAGGCCACTGTTTACTACTTAAAGCAAGAAATGATTCATACATCGGCATTTCCTCCCCCAGCCTTCCATGCGAGCACAGGGTCATCTTCCATGCTCCTTCCTCCCCATCTAGAACCTAACAGTTATTTCACAGAAATAGCCCTCAAGTCTCTCCCTGCCTTGCCACAGGCTCATGTCATAACCCCTCGGACACTGTCCCCAATCTGCCTTACCCAGATATTTCAGTTTCTTTCTCAGGAAAGCTAACTTACCAGCTTATCAGCCCTCAGGCCCTCCTCACTCTGTAGGTCTGATCTAAATTTCCCAATTGTGATTTAAGACCCTTTGTGATCCATTTCAGACCTCATCTCCAATTAGACGGACGGACGGACGGATGGACGGACAGACGGACACGTGTGCACGCGCGCGCGCACGCGCAAACACACACCCCACCTCAGTACTTCTCCCTGTTCTTCCTTCTAGCTTCCTCATGTTCTGTTGTTCATTCCTGAAGGAAAAGCCCCCAGCAGGCATTCCTGGGAGAGGGCTTCCCAGTTCCCGCCACTCGGTTCTTTTGCCCTCTGTGATCCAGCTGTGTTTAGTTCTTATCAGCAGGGGTAACCACATCGGGCTTTGGTGAGGAGCCCCCTGGGCTGCTCCACTCTGTGCAGGCTTCTGGGTCAGGGTCCTGCCTTAGCACCAGTGATGAGTGTTTGTTAAATGTGTGAATGCCTTTACTTTCCTGAACACATAGTAACCATTTTTAATTTCTCAAACTAATTTTGAAAAGAAAATTTGACCTTATAAGCATTAGTAGCTTTGATTCATTAACCTTTTTTTTTTTTTTTTTTTTTTTTTTGTTTTCTTTTCACGCCCAGGCAGGGTCTCCCTGTAGCCCCAGCTGGCCTGGAACTTGCTCTGTAGACCAGGCTGGCCTTGAACTCACAAAAATCCGCCTGCCTCTGCCTCCCAAGTGCTGGGATTAAAGGTGTGCACCACCATACCCGGTTTGATTCATTAAATATCTTAAGAGGCAATGAGTTTCTTTCCCAATATCCTAGGAAAATGCAGTGAAGTGCTTGGCCTTGAGTTAAATACCTTTGTATGGAGTCTTCAGCACTTCTATGATGTCGCCTCATTCTCTTCTTCCTGTCCTCCAGAATAGCACTGGCAAAGACACCACTCAAGGTGCCTGCTAGTCAGTGCATTCTCACATGATTGGGAAGCTGCACCCATGAACTCTCCAGTGTGGTAGTCTATCAAGATCTGAATATGACAAAAGCAGCTGACATGCCAAGGTGCATGGGGGAAGTTTCACAGGGTCCCACCTCTAGATGAAGAGCTACAGGCAATCAGTAGGAGCTGAGGGACAGAGAAGCAGTTTTCTCTAGGTACTAGCTCCCTGAGAGGTTATCTAATCCCAAGTAGACAGGCCCTAAGCATGAGTACACATGAGCACCACTAAAAGGCCTCAAGTGTATTGTTTGTTTATAAAGGTATATATGTATATGGAACAATAATCAAAGAAGAGGACAAGAAAGTGTGAGGGAGCTGGGGTGTGGGAGGGGCTGGAGAGGAACTGGGACGAGGTGGAAACAATGCATGTGCAATGCTAGCTATGAAATTCTCAAAAAATAATTTTTTAAAAATTAAAATAAACATTTTTAAAACATTCTACTAAAAAAAAAAAAAGATTTAGGGAGGATGACAGCCATGACAGGGCAAGGAGTTTCACAATTCCTCATACAGTAATACAGTTGCTCTAATTATGTCCCATCATGTCACCTCCTGCATCAGTAGGAGTTATTTAAAGGTTTGTGTGTAAAACATAAGCAATAGTATTGCTCTATAAAGGATCGCTTCCTTCCATAGTGAGTTCTCTACATGATAGGCTCTAGATTTGATGGCCAAAACTAGTGTCCTTCGTGAAATGATGGCTGGAGGTCAGAGTACTGCTGGACGAGGCCCACTGTGTGGCTGTGCTTAGATTTTGGATATCCATGAAGTTGCCTCCTTTAAGAATCCCATATCACACTTGTATCACAGGAGTTTTTAATTTAATAGATGATTCAGTAGAACACTTTGTTTGGAACATTGACAAATATAGCCAAATAGCATTTTAATAGATACTGAAAAATGGATTTCTGATTACCGCTAAAATTTCCCATCATTAGTCAGTGTCCCCTGTTGAGCTTTAAGCAGCAATAATGAGAGAAACCGTAGAAAAATGCTGAAAATCAGAGATTACGCGTTTTAATTCCCAATTTAAGTTTCTTCCCTGCTTCAACATTCTGTGTTCTATCCTCGGCATGTGTTCAGCGAACATCTTATCCTGTAGGAGCCCTTCAGTGCCTCCAGAGGAGAGCGCCAAGTCTTGGGCACCCCAGCTTTCCCAAGGAGCTTCCCATCCAGACTCAGTTTTCTATTCACTACTGACCAGTGGTCCATGGAGTTCCTTTAGAAGTCTGGGGCAAAACTCTCCCAGATTCATAGTTGTCAACCAATCACTGAGCTGCTGGTGCTTCTCCGTGGATGAGGCTACCTCTGCCTTGCCGATGAATCGTTGATCACCAGGCTCACTCAGCCACCATCCTTGAACCCCAGAGGGAAAAGTAGCTGTAAAATGTAATTGCTATAAATAAGCCATAAAGGGAAAGGTTGGCATAGGAGGAAATGAAGATGCTGGGAGATGGTATAAATTCCTAGGCTGTACGTGAAATCCTTATTGAACATATTTTGTTCTCAAGAACCTTACATAGTTTGCCGGGGAGGCGGGGAGGGGAATCCTGGATGAAGTGAAATAAAGTTCTTTCAGAAATGCAAACTTCTCTCCTTGGTGAGAGAAGTTCACGCGGCCACATCTCTAGAAGACAAAGGGAACGGTTCTGTCGGGCTGACGCAGCTTGGGCAGCGCTGCTACCAGCATCACTTCTTACCATTTTCCAGCATTGTTCCCAAAACACTAATTGTGAGATGTGTGGATTTCTTAAGTTGGGCCCTATAAGTGTACCAGCTAGACTCTTTATTTCTTTCTGCATCACCTTCCAGATGACAGCCCAGTGGGCAACATTTCTGGATGGTTGTTACAGTTGGCAACCTGTACTGTTAGCCTGTGTAACCCTTGGGCAGGTTCTGCCCACAAGACGAGGATTCTGATGGTCTGAGAATGATAACAGGGGACTGGGGAAACAAATGGGTCACATTCTGAGATCTTCAAGCATGCAGTATGTTGCCACCTCACTCAACTCCTCCGTATGCTCTTCTTTTCACTAGAAGACACAATTCCAAAGAAGGTGGTGTGTCACTTTAGTGGGAAAGCTTATGCTGATGAAGAACGGTGGGACATCGATAGCTGCACGCACTGCTACTGCCTACAGGGCCAGACCCTCTGCTCAACTGTCAGCTGCCCTCCTCTGCCCTGTGTCGAGCCCATCAAGGTGGAAGGAAGTTGCTGCCCGATGTGCCCAGGTATCTAAGCCATTGTCCTACTGTCAAGCCATAAAATGGCCCAGGGAGTGGCTTTGCCCAGTTGCCCTGTAGACCCCAGGGTGATTTGCAAAGCTGTGACCATCTAGGTAAGGGCTGATTTGTCAGAATTGTCATGTCTCTTCTAATCTACATACATAGCCACGTTCTGTCACAGTAGCCTAGACCCTACCCCACCACCTGCCATCTCACCCAGAATCTCGGCTGAATTCTTCATCTCTTCCCACCTGGAGTGTTGCCACTGAGCACCCCCTGTCAGCACATCTCCCCTCTCCTTCATGTCAGCTGCTCCGTTCTTCTCTTAGTTTCAAACCCGAGTCCCCACAGCTACCCAGATCTTGCCCCTCCCAGGTCCTTCTAGTTTCTGTGCCTGCCAAAACAGTTCCTTTATCCCCTACTCTAATCCCAGAAATGCAGGGTCTTGACCTCTACCAGACAGACCCTGGGCAGTGTTCCCAATCTGATCAGGGGACATACCAAAGACTCCCCAGGCAGCCTGGACCACACAGACCGATGTATAGGATCCCTCCAAGATCCCAGTGGGGTCCTGAATGAGACGGGAACCTTTCTGTCTTCACTCAGATTCTCCTGTTTCCTTGAAGCATGATGTTAGAGAATCTTGTTCTGAAAGTTCAGTACAGTAATCTGGGATTTGTGCCAATTTAGAAGTGCAACTATATTATACAATTGTAAAAACGGGGCAGTTGGATAGTTCAATGTGTAATTGAACTTTGTTAGCATTTTGTTTCGGTCCTATGCAAAGTAGTTCCATCTGAGCATTTCTGACAATGTATAATTGACCCTCTAAAGATTAGCAATGCTAAATGTACAATCGCTTCTCAACTCTCATCTTACATGGGTAATAGCAGCTGTTTACTCCTTCAGACCCGAAAGCCTTTCTGCACTTGGCTGCCAGGTCTCCAGCCCTCCGGCTTCCTCCTGTGTTCCTGGTACCCCTTCTGTGTTTCAATCCCTCACCTGGCTACCCACCAAAAGTTGGAGCAAAAGTTTATTATAATCATCATAGCAAGAACAATTTTAGTATTTCAAAGAGAGCAGAGGAGTGGATTAGAGACAGTGTCTGCACTCTTCTTGATCCAGGCCACAGTGCTAAGTTCACAATTATGTGAGATTTTACTGTAAAGCAGGGCAGTCCTGCTGGGCTTCACAGAGGAAAGGGTTGATGAAGATCTGGAAGAATGGGTGGTCTCCCTAAGTTGGAATGAAGAGGCCCCAAGATAGGAGAGGTCAAGCCAGTGTCTCTTGTCCAGCGAGTTCTAGAAGGAAAGGGGGAAAAGGGCAAAGGCGCAAATGGCAGGCAAGGTTTTTAGGGCCTTTGTGATTAAATGAAGAGAGTAAATTTGGCCTTCATGGGCGTGGGAAGACTGAGTTTTGAACAGATGTATCACACGAATGACAAAGGTCATATCTTGGGGGAGATTGATGGGGTGGTATATGTGAGCTACCAGAACATAGAGAGCAGAGGCCAGCTGTAACACAAAACTCTAAACCCATCTGATATGAGGGAAAGTTTGTGGAATAGAAGAGTCTCTGCTTTTCAGTGTTCTAAGAAATGCTTTCAACCACAAGGCTAGTGACTCTGATGGGAGTGATATAAATGCAGAAAGCGGGTCCTTCATGTCCTGGGATAGAGGGTGTTGATTTGATGCTGTTTAGATTGAGGATATAAATGCCAACAATAAGGAAGCTTACCTGTCACCTCTTTTAGAAATGTATGTGCCAGAACCAACCAACATACCCATTGAGAAGAAAAACCATCGTGGCGAGATTGACCTGGAGGTTCCCATGTGGCCCACTCCAAATGAAAATGACATTATCCACCTCCCTAGAGGTGAGCACCCAAGTCACTTGAGATCTGTCTTGGCTTCTTTATGGTCTGCTTTACTTTTCCTGATTTTTTTTTAATTGTTTTTTTTTATCTGGCTCAGTCAAGTTTCAGTAACTACATCATGGAAGACCTGCTTGGCTGAAGTGCATTAAATACCTTAACACTGATGAACAAAACTACATATCACTGGATAAATGCCTCCTTCCTAGCCCTACATGTCAGAGACTTGGTGATGATGGAAAGGAAATATGCTCCTAGTCATAAGAGCCTGGTGTGAAATAGATGTGAATGAACACTGTCAGAAAATAACACATTTTTTTCTGCCCCTTGAGATCCTGCCTGTACTAAGCTTTTTTTTTAATTTTATTTTTCTTCTTTTATATATATATATATTTTGCACAAGATTATCAAATCTAGACCCGTGTCCCCCACCCTATCCCCCCACTATACTAAGCTTTGAGTGTTGCCTTCTTCTGAGTTTTTACCTCTATAATTTCCCAGACTTATTCCATGTCTTTTTTTCCACATTTCAGTTGTGTGTAATAAACAGGTTAGATTGTTTCTTGCTAGCTAAGAGACCAAAGGATGGCTGAATTCCTGTCACTGCTACCTTCTCTAAACCTTTTTAGGCCAGTTTAAACGTATTCTGAACCCTGGATCAATACTGCCTCCTACTGAATCCAAGAATATTTTCAAAGTCATTCTTGTACAATTTCTTTATTTCTTTTGGAAGAAACAATGTTCATTGCTTGAGAGATTAATGAGATGTTACTTAAGACATTATAAATGTTATGCTTGGATCAAGCCAGATAACCACAGAGCCAGACTCTGGACCCAAGGTTCCAGCTCCTTGTGCGAGTGTTCTGACTAGATGTGTGGTTAGCATTAGGTGTTCGCTCACTCAGTCAGTATGAGTGCCTGCTGTGTACCCTGCACTGCTGCAGATACATGACTCAGGTCATGAGAACAGCCTCAACAAATGCTGGGGACCTGCACTACTTACATAACATCTCTCTTACAAATCCCAGAGGATGTGTGTCCTTATGCGTCCGTAGCAAGAAAACGCACTTCTCCTAGACAGTCTGTTTTAATCTGAAAGACACTGTGACTCTTGAAGACACTATTTCAGGTGTTTTCTCCGGCTGCAGGAAAGCTGGAAGCTAAGCTTTCTGGTGTGCTTTCAGCATCAGAACAGAGCTGAAAGACTAAATTTTGTAAACAGACCTCAGTTCTTGACGAGTAGTTTCCTTAACTTACTTTTTAATCTTCACAGATGACACATAGGCTTAAAACTACTTTTAGCATTTGCAATATGGGAATTAAAAAGCCATTCCAAACCAAATTCACCAGTTAAAATGTTAGTTTTCTCTTTGGTATTTTTCATGGTGATAAATGTGTCACTTTGTCTCCTCCTGTGAGTATTACCTTATGTACTGGCTCCCATGACCAGGACTGCCCTCTTCCTGTTCCTTCCCTCCCTCTCCCACAGAGTACACAAAAGAAGCACATCAGCCACGGCCTTAGCACTGCAGAGGTGTGCTTTGTGGGCCGAGTTTCCAGAATAGTCTAAGAGCAAATTCCCTTTGATTATATGTCCTATTATTTTTCTCTAACTGAGCCTTGATGGTGTAGAAATCTGACTAGAATGGTTGATTTTAAGCAAAATGACAGTAGAGTTGCAGAGAGTAATAGTTGTACCTGTGTAACTGGTTTGAGTTTTGGTTTGCTTTTTTTTTTTTTTTTTTTTTTTTTTTTTTTTCTTTCCTTTCTACTGAGCTACCCCTCCAACATTAGTAGCCTTAGTTTTAGAGGGCTGTTTTAAAAGAACAGAAAGGTCTTATCGTAAGGACAAAATGAACTGTTAAACTGTTGCTCATCCTGAGCTTCTAATATAATTCATGAAGACAAGAAATAGAGACCTAATGAGATTTTTCAACAAAATTATTAAAAATGTAAAATATTATTTTTGCTTAGAACTCAGCAAACTAGAATATCAAATTGCTTTAGTGTTTGATCTAATTACTCTTTGCTTCTAGGTAGAAGACACTTTTAGTCTCTATTTGCCAGTAAGCAGGGAACAAAAAGCTATTTCCATTCCAAAATCTTGCACCACATATGTTAATTATAATCACAGTATTTTAATATTAGTCACAACATTTAAAGTTAGTCTAATCTTCATCACTTTTAAAATCTACCCAGTGTTTTATGGTTCCTAATTAGCTACAAAAAAATGTCATCTTGCCCAAGCAATAACATTCTTGTCCTCATCTTTTTGTTGTTGATTGTGTGTTGTTTTTTTTTTCCTTAATCCTCTTTACTTTCTAAGAGCTCTTTGGATCAACAGTAGACTTTAATCATGTTTTTAGCCCAAAGTACTAGGAAGTAATAAAGTCAAGCTGCTGATATCTATTTACAGTATAATTAAAATAATCCTTTAAAATTCTGGCTGAAGTAATAAGTGCTATTTTTTTTCTCCTAGATATGGGTCATCTCCAGGTAGATTACAGAGATAATAACAGACTACATCCAAGCGAAGACTCCTCACTGGACTCCATCGTCTCAGTTGTGGTTCCCATAATAATATGCCTCTCCATCTTAATCGCATTCCTACTTCTCAACCAGAAGAAGCAGTGGATTCCGCTGCTGTGCTGGTATCGAACACCAACTAAGGTACCATCTCAGAACCTCTCAAATGATGGGACTGGGAAAGTTAACAAATGTCAGGGAAACAAAGGAGCATAATACTTTCTGTATTGGCCAGCACTGTCTCTACTGTAGCCTCAAGTGCATAGGAGGCTGTAGCTAACAAGCGTATCATACATACTCAGGCTGGGTAACGAGGCCTGATGTCTCATGGACCCAACTTCCTCAGTGTACTTTTAATAAAACATTTTCAAATGAGGAAGTACCTCTGGGCTGAGCCCTGAATTACTGTTTATATTAGAAATTAAAACTTGATCATTTGATGTTTCTCAGTCACAGTTCAATTTCGAACAGGGAGGAGAATGAGCTTAGGAAGGGCGCTAATAGGAGAGGCTGAGAACAGCTGGAAGAGACTGAGGAGACACAGGTCAGGTGTACCTGTCACAGGCCAAGCACTAGGCAAGGCTGAGAGGCAGGCTTCTCACCACAGGACAAAAGATGTCTTTGCTTTAATCAAAGGATTTCTTTTTTTTTTTCTTTTTTGGTCTTTTCGAGGCAGGGTCTCCCATTAGTCCCAGCTGGCCTGGAGCTCACTATGTAGACCAGGCTGGCCTTGAACTCACAGGGATCCGCCTGCCTCTGCCTCCCGAGTGCTAGCATTAAAGGCGTGTAGTACCATGCCCAGCTAATCAAAGAATTTCTAAATCTGCCTGTTTTAAAAGGAAGGCAAAGTATATTACAGAAATAAATCATAATTCCTTGCAACTCTAATCCTCCATTTTGCATTTAGGCTTTTAAAATTATACAGCCCGAATATTTTATCCAATTTCTCATCTAGTTAGTAGGCCTTCCCCTTCCGTATGAAAGTCTGTCTCTGATTTTCTTTTGGCGGCACAGCCTTTATGCTGGACATTTGGCTGGATCAAAATGAGGTGCTGAGCAAGAGGAGGCAAAGTTGGAAAAAACACCTTGAAATAAAGCGATGAGAAGACCAGGCGTGGACAGAAACTTGCCCAGCTTACGAGGGTGTAGTCCACTCTTGGTGACGAGAAATCTGTGTTTTCTTTAAAAGTCGGCTAGTCTGGTAATGTTTACTCATTTCCAACCCTCTTAAATGCAAGTCTGCAGTCCAGGGATCTGAAAACTGTTTCCGTGTCACTTCACCAATGAAGGTGTAGGTAGATCTAGAAGACAGAATGTCCCATGTAACATCTGGCCATTAACCAATAGTAGAATGGTTGTGTCAGCTGAACTAGGTCCTGAACTTCAGTTCATGTAGAGTGTATAACTCAGCTAATTCTCTGTGGGGTTTTTCCCTCCTAGCCTTCTTCCTTGAATAATCAGCTGGTATCTGTGGACTGCAAGAAGGGGACCCGAGTCCAGGTGGAGAGTTCCCAGAGAATGCTAAGAATTGCTGAACCAGATGCACGATTCAGTGGCTTCTACAGCATGCAAAAACAGAACCATCTACAGGCAGACAATTTCTACCAAACAGTGTGAATGCAGGCGGCATGGATTGAGGTTTTAAAAGACAGAAAACCGACTACATCTGCTCTTAAAAGTAAACTAGAATTTGTGCACTTGCTTAGTGGATTGTATTGGATTGTGACTTGATGTGCAGCGCTGAGGGCTACTGGGATGGGCTCTGTCTACAGCAGTGTACAGAACAAGCATTCCCACTCTGCCTCAAGATAACTGACCAAGTGTTTTCTTAGAACCAAAGTTTTTTAAATTGCTAAGGTGTCTTTGCTTGTATGATAGCTGTAGAGGTATTTGGGGGTGGGGCCAGAGAGTTTGGTTGGGGAAATGGGTTGGGAGGGTAGTGTTGGGAAGAAAAATTGGTCAGCTTGGCTTGAGGAGAAAGCCAGTAAAATAAAAACAGTTCATGGCCCAGAGGATATTTTTTTCCTGTTGCTCTGAAGACCGAATTGGTTGCTACAAAGCTCAGGCCTGAATAAGCAGGAATACAAAAAGCCTTTCGACCCAGCTGCCATAACCACCTTAGAACCACCAGACGAGTGCGTCGGAACTCTTGATAGCCATCCCAGGTCTAAAGCCACGAGTTTCTTTTCTTACAGTCACAGCTGCAGTAGGCAGTGAGGAACCCAGAGAAGTGTGATAGCAGCATTTCTCTAACGCGGGTTATTAAGGAGATACAGTTATACTTTTTGCTGCTCTTCCATGCCAATCAGCCAGTTCCTAGTAGAGACAGCAGATGAGTAAGAACAGAGTCACTTCTTGGTGTGAGCACTGGAGCTTTTCCAGCAACATGGCAGGAAGGAGGGTGAGAGAGGCCACCAGGCACTTCCAGGGCTATACGTCATTGTTTGTTGTTGTTTTGTTCTGTTAAATCATTGGTTGTTCATAGTTTTGTTGAAGCTCTAGCTTAAGAAACTTTAAAAAAAAAAAGACTAGATTTTTTTTTCCTTATTATATACTGGTTCTGCAAAATAGAAACTACTTCATTTTAATTGTATATTATTCAAGCACCTTTGTTGAAGCTCAAAAAAATTATGCCTCATTAAACTTTAGCAATTATAGGAATATTTATGTAACTATCTTATGCTTCAAAAACAAAAGTATTTGTGTGCATGTGTATATAATATATACGTATATATTTATACACATACAATTTATGTTTTTCCTGTTGAATGTATTTTTATGAGATTTTAATCAGAACAAAGGCAGATAAACAGGCATTCCATATCAATGCTCTGATCACCTAGGGTTTTTGTTTTTTTAACACAAAAAAATCTCATTTACCTGGAGTTTAATCAGAAAGAAAAGATTGTGTGTCTGTGTGTGTGAGTGTGTGTGTGTGTGTGTGTGTGTGCACACTTTGAGCAACCAGCACTGCACCTGCTATGGAGAGGATATTTCTTTATTAAAATCTTCTTCTCACTTGGATTTGTCTTCAGTTGGTTTTCAATTTGCTCACTGGCCAGAGACACTGATGGCAGTTTATCTGCATCACTAATCAGCTCCTGGATTTTTTTTTTTTTTCAAACAACTGTTTGAAACAACTACTGGAATATTGTCCACAATAAGCTGGAAGTTTGTTGTAGTTTGCCTCAAATATAACTGACTGTATACTATAGTGTTAACTTTTCAAACAGCCCTTAGCACTTTTATACTAATGACCCATTTGTGCATTGATTTTTTTTTTCTTTTAAAAATGCTTGTTGTGAAAGACACAGATACCCAGTATGCTTAATGTGAAAAGAAAATGTGTTCTGTTTTGTAAAGGAACTTTCAAGTATTGTTGTAAATACTTGGACAGAGGTTGCTGAACTTTAAAAAAAAATTAATTTATTATTATAATGACCTAATTTATTAATCTGAAGATTAACCATTTTTTTGTCTTAGAATATCAAAAAGAAAAAAAGAAAAAGGAGTTCTAGCTGTTTGCATCAAAGGAAAAAAGATTTATTATCAAGGGGCAATATTTTTTATCTGTTTCCAAAATAAATTTGTTAATGATATGTTACTGAAATAGATTTACATCAGCCTGATTAGTATGAAATTTTGTTGACAATTAATCCATTCCTGGCATAAAAAAAAACTACCAAAAAAATTGTAAATGCTTGCTTTTTGTTTTTTCAATCATGGCCATATGAAAATATTAACAGGATATGGGACAAGGTGTAAATTTTTTATTATTATTTTAAAGATATGATTTATCCTGAGTGCTGTATCTATTACTCTTTTACTTTGGTTCCTGTTGTGCTCTTGTAAAAGAAAAACAAATATAATTTCCTGAAGAATAAAAAAGACATATGGCACTTGGAGTGAGTGCACTGTAGTTCTGTAGTTGTGTTCTGTTTTCCAAAGGTAAAGCTGTAAAGGGTTGATTTAGAACATGGTTCTTGAAAGAAATAAACCCTAAGTCAAAATACCTATGTTCAAAAGGACTTCTTATCTGGGATCAGAAAAACAATGTTATTTTTCAGGGCTGTCTGGCCAGCATACCTACAGCAGCACAATGAGTCCTAAAGTACCCTCAGCTGGTGGCCCATCCTCAAGGGATCCTTGCAGAAAGCTGTCCCTACAGTGCACTGCACAGGGAAGATAAAAAGCCTACCTACTGTGTATCACAAGCTCTAATCTTTAGAACAGACTGAATATCCGTTTTCCAAAGTGCTTGAGACCCCAAAGTATTGCAGACATTAGATTTCTGAGATCAGTTGTGGAGTTTTGCCCTTGGGGTGTCATGTTGAGGCTCAAATACCTTTGGTTTTGAAACATTTTGGATTTCAGATTTTGGTTGCATAACCTCTCAGAACAAAGTGTTATCACAGGCTTAGTAGTTTTTGTTTGGGATGGAAAATTGTTTGGTAGTACAAAGTGTTATTTATAAAACAAAATAAGAGGAAACCTAATTAAAAGGAAACTGACTTGATAGGGGAAAACAGGTTTGCTTTCAGAGGCATTGGCTTTAGGGTGCCATTTCTTTAGCAAAAGGCACGCACAGTTTTTACAAACTCAGTTCTAATTAATTTCTTAAATTATTAATTTTTGTATTCTGATCTTCAGCAATTCGAGAAGGAGCAAACAGCCCCACATCATTACTATCAATACAGAAACCATCTCAATACCTAGTGTAACCAGACTTCACATTAACCCTAGCTGATGCAGTTACCGGTCTCAGCAACTGTGAAGCAAGGAGTGTGGATGGCCTGTATGCACCCAGACTCTGGGACGGAAAGACTCTGACTGTACTGTTTTCAGTCAGGGAGAGAGCCCCCCAGCGCTCTGGACTCTCACAGCCTTCCCCAGCATTACAGGAGGCCGGCCATCATCCCACAGCCGGTAGCATGATCTAGAAAAGTCCCTCTGTCCTTTCAGCCTCCTGCACTAGCCAGGAATTCCCCAGCTCCAGGCTGTAGTGGTTGGCTGTCCATGGAGGGGCAGGAATCTAGCACCGAGGACAAAACAAACACTCAAGGCTCTTAAATATATATTTTATTAAATGCCGCCATTGACTTGATCAAAACTGGCAAATGTGTCCATGATTAGTACTGTAGCCATGAGTAGTGGGCAGCTGTAGAAAAACACACTGGTGTTAATGAAACGGAACACTACCATGGAACAGGCTGTGCCACCACAGTTCTTTACAGCACCTCAGAGGTTGTGAACCCTTTACAAAGTACACTTCCTCACAGACACAGAACACGCACACATCCAAAGTTCATACAAGATTCTGAAAGTGGCATCATCATCGTTAAAGCGTCAGCAATGGTGCAATGGGCAGCAAGCTATAAAACCAGTCTTCTCCATCAGAGTCTGAAGTTCACAATTAGGTCAGTGTAATGCAGATGGTGGTGCTGCGCTTCATAACAGCCGCGTTTGTTAAGTCTCAGTCTCTGAACAATACTGGTCGGTAATATTTATACTGACAATGTTCATAAAAAATCAGCGCTGATTCTCCACATCACTGAAGAAGAGCTGATGGTATAGATCTCCCAGTGTTTTAATCTAGTTCAGTGCAGTTTACACAGAGGAAGCCATAAAAATTATTATCGGGTACACTGTCAATGAAAAACATAGCTGTGCATGCGGTTCATATCCCTCTCCTTTGACACTGCCAACTTGGGAAAACTGTTCATCATCGTTACATTTACCAAAACCCATCTTGAGAATTCAAGAGTGCTGTGGTTCTCTTGCTTCTGTTTTATAAATGAATTAGTGAAGCCATGATCTAGTAACACTGAGTCATAAACCCAAGTCCAAGTGTGCTGGGTTCCAGTATCAGAAAGTAGAGATAGCTGGATTTCAGAAGAATGCCACAGGAGATCAAGCTTGGAGTCCACAGAGGGTGAAGCTGCTCCTGATGTCACATGCTCTATGTAGGACACAGAACTACAAGAAAAAGATGACTTAGTAGAAATGTATCTCCTACATATGCTCATACTGATAAATCAGATTTTATATACATTTCATATGTATATAAATAGCACCACTGTGTAATGAGGACCAAAGTTAATGTGAGGATCTAAATACATTTGTAAAATGAGAAGCTCTCTCAAAACACATCCATTAGAATTTCCCAGAAATGAGACCCTTAAAGGCCATGTCTCTTGGGTGTCCCATGTCATGAGTCCTATAACAGCGCAGGCCTCCTGACAAGTCAAAGGAGGGTGTGAGAGTCTGCGTACTTCCATTGCTCTCTGGGGTTGCTAAGGCAGCAGCCATACCACACCCTGGCCTTGGTCCAGTCATTCTAGTCAGCAGTGGTGGCAGGCTAGAGGTGGCGATTAAGCAGGTGCAAGAAGCTGCATTCGCCAGCACAGCACCACCCCGTCTCGGGCCAAATGAGGCCTGTTCACCTTCCTTCACTTCTGAGCTTTGTATGGATACTAAGATGGTCTTAGTATCAGCCAAGCCACACTGACCTGAGTTAGGACAATGACAAGTCCAGACAAACAGGGGAAGCAGTTTTCCCTTTGAGCAACAGCACCTCCAAGCAGGGTCCTGCTGCTGCTCCCCAGGAAGAGGGCAGCTGACAGGCTGGGTGTAAAAGAGCATTTTATTACCCCACCTGCATCTTCCCCAACCCAGGGAAGTCTACGTCATGCTCCCTCCCTCATTTTCTAGACTACAGCAGCGGTGCTGAGTCTTGAGTTCTGGCTTCTTTTCCACCCAGTCTTCACAGCACAAAGCAGACAGAGGCACAACATATACAGACCAGCTCACAGGAAGCAGGGACGGGACAGACAGCAGCCTGAGCGGAAGAGCAGATCCTTGCAGGGAGAGGGCACCAGCTGCCTCCCGAGTGCAGGGCAGGCTCATAGTTACAGGCCTAGGTTTTCAGAGGAAAGTGAAACCGGTCCCCCTACGCCCCAGCACTCTGCTCCCCAGACCATAACATCCTTCCAGAGATCACTGTCTCTGGCCCTCATGGCAGTGCCCTCTGGACCCACTATAATGTAAAGGAGACATGTTCTTTATGTTTGTCTCATTCCTGTTTCATGTACATCTAGAACAAACCTTGGGACCATCCAGCTTCAAACCAATGCTAGCACAACATAAAAGCAAACAAAGATATCAGGTACAAAAAAAAAATCATAATTTAAATAGGGAGAAAGCCACCCATCAGAAAAACAGTATATTTGAAAAGATGTCAGCTCAGTCTTTTCTACTCATGTTGATCCACTCAGAATTGGCTGGCTGCTGTTCTCACGTCATGTCCAGTCCCTACAAGTGACAATATTGCACTATCCACTAGAGGCCTCCTTTCCTTTCATGAAACTGCTGATAAAGAACAGGCCCATCTGAGACAGGACGGATCTCAGAAACCACAACCATCCTTATTTGTCCTGTGCTGACAGAAGGAAGGAAACACAAGGAAAATGATACTGTTAGAGGCTTGCTTTCCAAACCCTTTAGTCCTCTCTTTGCCATTCAGATTTTCTATCTCCTCAGCAAGGTGAGCCCAGTGTCTGCTCAGCTTGCTTTTGCCCCCACACATACTCCTACTCTGTGTGATCCAGATCTTGGACTCAACGTTTATAGCCCAGGCTCACCTTCCCAAGTTGGCCAAAGTCTAATTTCTCCCTCCCTTCTCTGCCCGTGACTTGGGTCTCTTCTGTGTGGCCTCTGCTACTGCTTGCTGGTTCCTTTCCTCTACCACCCACCCCGGCAGGTCTGCCCTTCCTTTTCTACTGCCCCCAACGTCGCACAGACCACCCTTCCTAAGCCTTCCTGGATCAGCATGTCCACACCTGTGCCTCAGCTGGGGAGTCTCCTCTATTGCACTGGCCTGTGGGTAAGTCTGTGAGGCATCTTCTTGAGTGCTGGGTGCTGTGGGAGGGCACAGCCCACTGTGAGTGGCTCCACCTCTAGGCAGGTGGTCGTGGGGTTGTCTAAGAAAGCAGGCTGAGCACAGCCAGAGGAGCAAGCCAGCAAGCAGCATTCCTCTGTGCTCAGCTTCAGCTCCTGCCTCCAGGTTCCCGCCTTGAGTTCTTGTCCTAACTTCCCTCACTGACACACTGTCACCTGCAAGTGTAAGAAGCAATACAACTTGTTTTTTGGTCAGAGTATTTTATCCCAGCAGTAGAAAGCTAACTAATACGGCCTGATACGCAGAGAAATGTGGCCATGTCTCTGGAGTGCTCCTCTACCTCCTCCTCCAGAACTCACCATTCAGCTGTGGGAATTGTTTCCAGCCCAGGATCTCAAGTAAAAGTTCCATTCTGTAGAGTCATGACGTTGGAGTCATACACTAGTCCCATCTATCCTCATTCTGCATTAATAAAGCCTGAAAGCATGATGATGCACCTGCTGACGAAGCACCCTCGCATGCCGTCATGAACTCACCTTTCAGTATATAGTCAGTCAACAGGCCTGGCACTTTCTCACTGTCCTCCTTCATGGCACGAAGAACTGCAAAGTACGAAAAAGACAACAGGCAATAACTTAAAAGTTCAGATCAAAAGTAATATTTAATTTCACTTATGTAGACTTTATAATAATCCATATGATGTAACTGATTCAAGCAAGTTAAAGAGTATTTCCTAGTAAGGGAATAAAATAAAGGCTTGGAACCTGACTGAGGAAGTCTTAAGAATCACACCCCCCCCAATTCAACATTTCTAAGCACAGGACATGGGAAATGGGTTGTTTATAGAGCATCTGCTTCATGCTAACAGATAGAGGGACAGTCTTGTGCACATTGATGAACTGTGTATCCATCCTCAAAGGTCCTCAAAACTGGAGGAACTCGAGAAATGGAGAGTCATCTGTACTCTCCAATTGGCATATCTGTCAGACAGTAGAAACGTTTAAAGGAGAGACTGTATGAAGGACTTCTAAAAGGCAGCACCCAGTATCTGGTAAGCGCTCAACACCCTCTACTAGGGAAAAGCCTAGGGATCCAGCTTTTCCTAAAGGGAGGCTCCACTTGACAGAGAGAGAGAGAGAGAGAGAGAGAGAGAGAGAGAGAGAGAGAGAGAGAGAGAGAGAGAGAGAAAGAGAGAGAGGAGAGAGAGAGAGGAGAGAGAGAGAGAGAAAGAGAGAGAGGAGAGAGAGAGAGAGGAGAGAGAGAGAGAGAGAAAATGAATGTGTGTGTGTACTGTGCAGATCAAGCCCAAGGTTTCATGTATGCTACGTAAAGTGCTCTACTACTGAGCTACAAGTGCCTGCCAGCCTAACAGCTTAAGTTCTCAAACACCAGCCATCCAGCATCATATTTGGGGCTTTGGTTTTTCATCTACCTCACAAATGTATTTTCAGGATGATTTTTTTTTCACCTCACTGTATGAGGAGACCATACTGTGTAACTGTCACGTCTGCTTTCTGGGGTTTTAACCCTGGCTCCACCACTTCCCTAAATATGTGACTTTGATGTGTGACTTTACCACCCTGAATATCAAGCTCCTCATCTGTAAAGATAATTAGTTCTATCTCAAACACTTATTAATGAGGATCCAGTTACTCACTTGTTAAATAGGGCAAAAATTGTAACTAGTACTAACCATGCTGGTCCCCTTCTAAACGCTTTTCTGAGGACGGCTGCATAGCCATAGGCGGTTTTTCTTTGGACCAACATGTACCACAGGTCCCAGTCTTCCCCAGTGTTTTCATGAGACAACTGTCCTTACAAGTTCTACTGTCCTCATAACAATACCATTATCATAACTATCTTAAAGTGAACAATCATTACCCAAACAGGCCCAAAGATTCTAAACTGTGTCAGTATAAGAAACTGTCATCTGATAATCGCTAAGAGTGGTCTGTGGACTGCAATGACCTTGGCTTGCCGTTGAGGTGAGGAGCCGAGGCTCCTCCATAATTCCTGGCTTCTGGGCAGTGTTCATGCCCCCTTCTTCAGAGGACTGTTACGTACAGCATTTCCACTTTCAATCATGTTTTAACCACTTTTTAAATTTCTATAGAAAGTTGAATTCCAAAAGCCAGTATCATTCAAAGTGGAGTTGTTCGGAAATTAAGAGACCCAGCCCTGTAATTAGCCTCCCACCCATGGGATCTTGGACATTCACAAATTTGCAAGCTCTTCCTGAAAAT
Organism: Rhizomys pruinosus; assembly: GCA_009823505.1. Taxonomy (NCBI): domain Eukaryota; kingdom Metazoa; phylum Chordata; class Mammalia; order Rodentia; family Spalacidae; genus Rhizomys; species Rhizomys pruinosus. The sequence continues at coordinate 515,291 of VZQC01005038.1, forward strand.
TAGAGGCTTGGCCACCCAGTGGCTGGCATCACTTGATTTACCTTTATCTAACTAGAAGCTGTTTTTTTAATAAAGTATTGTAAGAGCCTGGGGTTAGCAGGCAGCCAGTAGTAAATAGGGACCATACTTGCTTTTTTCCTTAGTCTTGTGTCCTGAATTTCCAAAATAAGTATCATCATTAGTATCTACCCTCATGAGATGTTTTCATTTGGCTCCCTCCTAATTAGCAATTACCATAAAAATTATAATTAGAAATAATGTGATTAGAAAATTCAATCCGAGCCAGGCGTAGTGGCACACGCTTTTAATCCCAGCACTCGGGAGGCACAGGCAGGCGGATCTCTGTGAGTTCAAGGCCAGCCTGGTCTACAGAGCAAGCTCCAGGCCAACTGGGACTAAAAGGGAGACCCTGTCTCAAAAAGACAAAAAAAAAAAAAATTCAATCATTTATGTTTCTTTGTTTTTGAGATAAACTGGCCTCAGTCTATTAATCTCATGGCGGTCCTCCTGCCTCAGTACCCTGAGTGCAGCACGGCCAGAGCTCAATCCCTTCACTTTAAAGGGAAGAAACACCAAGCTGATTATGACTTTCCCCAAACCACATATAATTTATTTTCTATAGAGTAAACTGAGGAAATATTTTTATTCTGATTTTCCAACTTGACCAAGATAGAGTAAGTGACTTCCAAGGATCTCCCTGAACATAAAAGGTCGCCAGAACTCTGTGCTCATTTACAGGCACCCTAAGATTCACACAGTACAGTGTATATTTAAACCTCACAAACTGTTTTAAACTGTTCCTCGGCACACATAGGCAGAGTATCTTTGTCAGCTTTATTCATTAATGTATCCCAAGTGCTCAGAAAATAGCCCAGATAAAGCACACCCTACCAATATTTGTGGAATGAATGCATGTTCTTAAAACACCAGTGTCATGCTCAGCTTGACAGTATAAACCTTTAGCCCCAGCTTTCAGGAGGCAGAAGCAGGAGAACTGTGAGATGAAAGCCAGCCAGGTCTACATAGTGAGTTCCAGGCCAGCTGGAGCTACAGGGAATCCCTGCCTCTGCCTCAACGTACAAACAAAAACAAAAGCAAAAATAATAAAAAAAAAAAATCACTGTCGATTTATGTTCTACCTACAATTGTTACCTTTGGTTTTCCATTCAAAAGAAAGCAGTGTTCACGCTAAACCTCTTTTTTCCAGACACATAAGACCCACAAAGCATTTTATTCATTAACAAATAGATACATTCTTAAAAGAGGTTCTTACAAGAATCTTCTTATGAAGATTCAAGTTATACCCCCCTCCCAAAAAAAAAAAAAAACTGACCCCATAAATATTTCAAAAATAAGGGGAGAGAATCAGAAAACACTGTAGAGTTAGTGCTGCAATCCAGGTCAGAGCTACTTAGTACTTTACTGTCACAAGAGTGCAGGATGGCATCCACCATTTGCCAGTGCACATTAACAAAATAAACAAAAAAATCTAGAAATTAAAGCCAGGGGTTTAGGAGTCAGCAAACATAAATTAGGTTTACAGTTTAATTTTGTATTTGCTCACTTTTTGTTAATATTTGAAGATCTTCGACAGATGGTGGTCCGTTTTTTTTCTCATAAGGGATAACTGTTGTCAAATACTGCCAAGTTAAAAGGAAAAAAGCATCACTTAGGTCTGAGTCAACTTACCTTCAGAATCATACAATTAATTACCAGATATACACATATATTAATACATATATAACTACTAGAAGGTCTATTTTACAATATGAAACAGGAGCTGGTCTGGTGAGAAACCAGGCGCCTACAGCCATCCATCCCAGTATCTGACTCCTTCAGTCAGAGCTTGTTTCTTCAGCCCCCTCCCTGTGGCATACAAGCTTCCTGTCAATGGAAATATCTCCCTTCTGACAGTTCAGCCATTGAAAGTCTCACAGGACTAGGTCTGAGGACAATTCAGAGCTCAATTTGTTCATTTTAAAAGTAGAGTGTTATCCAGCACTCTGGTTACATATTGCCCAACACATTTACAAAACAGTAATTAAACTAACAATAGGGCTTTAACAGGTCTATGCAAAATATAGTCATAATTTTTGGCAGTCAAATCATTCCCTTTTGGAGCATGCTCATGTTGGCCGGACAGTGGTCAATTTGAATAGCATGACAATGTTCAAACACGCAAACTAGCTTCTTCCATAAATCAACAAAGACACACTTTTCCAGTTTCTGAAGTGAACAATTAACATTTTAAGTTATTGTGTAAGTCCTTATAGATGTTTTTAGATATTAAAGGAGATGAGAAAGGTAAAGGGGGAAAGGCTAAAGGATAAATAATAAAGATAATTTCTGAATTTTTAACACACTGCTTAGGCTCATAAGCATCACTGTCATGTCCTTAAAAAAAAAAAATCCCATGACAGCATGTTCTAGAAATAACTGTCCAGAATCCTCTATTCTGACCACTCCACCAAAAACGATGGTTCAGCAACATTGCTGAATGCTCACAAAGAAAGCTGCCCTTGGAATCTCTTCAGCTCTGTCCGTTAGCCCCATGTCCTCAGTCTCAGCTCTGTTCCCAACCCCCACTGAGTATGTGATCCCATCCGTAACTAAAAAAATCAAGATGAAGTTGCTTACCGATCACTAGATACAGAACAGTAGTAAGAATAGGCTCTTCCACCTGTAAAATAACTTAGTATTCCCCCCGTTTCTGGTCTAGACTTCTCCAGGCAAGGCTCAACTGGATAGCCAAGTATGTCTTTGAAAGAACGCTCCCCAAAAGCTGGGAATGCGCTGGCCTGGGTCACTCACAGCAGGTATGCCAAGCAATATGTGGCACGTCAGGAACACGTGCCTCTCAGCCTGCAGCCAGCTGCCAATGCTCACAGGCCTGCCCACCTCACCCTCACAGGTCAGGTCAGGTTGGAAGTTACTTTTCCATCTTTCAGGTTGAGATAAGTGGCCCAGAGTAAAAACTAAAGAATTCATCCTCTTCCAGGGAGCCCACTGGCTGCCTGGGAAGGTCAGTGTGAGCGCAAAGGTCAGTGTGAACTGGCCCTCTTTAATATCAATTCTCTCCCTTGAGTAATATAAAAAAGAACCCTTCAATAAAAACCTCTAGGCATTTGATTCTTTTGAGAAACTGTCTACAGATTACATTCTGCACATCTTCATAATCATCTAAAACTACCCTACAAGAGTTTTCTTTCTTGAAGTAAAAATTTCAAATAGTAAAAGACCATTTCAAACATACTCATTAACATATACATTTCATATGACTATAATCTTCCTTTAAACTATGCAAAACTGCAAATAAAACTCAAGTTGCTACACATCTGACAACATCCATTTGTGTACAGCGATATCTTCCACCTTGCTTAGCAGACAACCAAGCTGGGTGACTCTATATTATACCTTAAAACTTAAGAACTTCCATTAAAAGAGCTACGATCTATACTGTACATACTTTATGACCTAAAACTCTAATCTCAAAGACACCAACATCTAGCTACCTTCTCCTCAAAACGAGAATTTCTTTCCTAGATTTTTAGAATTAGAGTAGCACATTCCAGTTCAGTTATTTTTACAATCATTCCTTTCTACACATGCAATTCATTATGTCAGTATGGTAATATCCATTTGTTTAAAGGTAGGCATGAGAAATGAAGCTCTGAACTCTGTTTAAGGATGCAATTAGTGTAATGTCCAATCTGAATGCTTTTTTCCCCCAAAGGGAAATTCTGTTCCTTACCAAGACTGTATTTACAATGAACTTGCGCTTCTCTTCTTTAAGCAATGGTCTTAGTAAATTAGTAAAAGTTGCCAGCTTTCAGGATCGTCACTTACACAGGAAAGGAAAAGGCAGGGAATGGGAAAATAAGGATAACAGAGCACCTGTTTCTCTCCACCTGAATTTCCAAAGGTGTGGCGGAGGCCATTCTGAATGACATTTGAGATCCCCTCCATGCTGAAGCGCTTTAGGCAGCGACATACGGCCCAGGAAGAAAAGGACAGAGAAAGAAGTTCAGAGACTATTAGTGAGAATGTACCGTGATGACTTTCTTTTCCCAGCTGAAAAGCAGTTAGAAATGCCACAGCCACCCACTCACGAAAAGCACGCAAAATCATGCTGTTTTAAAACTGCTTGTTTCCATTCCTCTGCGAGTCCAATGCAGAAGCAAGCACTTGTAGGCCATTATATTCAGGAGGATTTTTTTTCCTCATGGAACTAATAGGTTTGTCCCAATGTGTTATCAATGTTGTCAGCTGGACACATACTTATTTTATACAAAATTTACCACATAATTTTCAGATACCATCTGAATACTGTTTCCCTACACTTTATCAAGCCTGAAAACATAATACTTAGCCACATGCCTATTTTGAGCTTAAGTTTGTCTCCTTTGAAGATGAACTGAACATTTGCAAATGAAAACACTGCTAGCTGGGTGTGGTGGCGCACATACCTTTAATCCCAGCACTCAGGAAGCAGAGGCAGGAAGATCTCTGTGAATTCAAAGCCAGCCTGGTCTACAGAGTGAGTTCCAGGAAGGATGATGCTACAGGGAGACCCTCTCTCAAAAGGAAGAAGGAAGGAAGGAAGGAAGGAAGGGAGGGAGGGAGGGAGGGAGGGAGAGAGAGAGAGAAAAGAAAAAACACTGCTACTTGGAGAGCTGGTCGTTGTTCCATGCTCACTCTCCGGGTGGGCACCTGCCACTGCCTTCATGCAGAAGATGCCCTGGAAGATGGCATGTGCCACTAGGGAGGGATCACAGTAGATTTCGTTCACTAGCTGAGCCTCCCAAAGCTTCTGCAGAGACTATCTGCTGTGCTTCTAGAAAACAATTCTAGCTGACTTCTCCTAGCAATCTCCAAGACTTCCTAGAATTCACTGTACTGAAATGGAAATTTCTTTCCCTCAATGACTTATGTAGATCTGTGGCCAGTCTACAATGTCACAGGCATGCTGAAGAGCTCAGCTGAGTCAAAGGCACTGGGGAGATTCTTACAGCATGACTAATGAAGGAAAAAGTCTCCTGAAAAGGAAGTTACAATCTGAATCACCAGATGGAGACTTTCTCTGGAATTTTGGGGGGAAAGTTGAATTAGTAAACACACTGATGGGGTCAAATTAAACTTTCCAGCCCCAAGGAAACCACAGCAGTGGTCTCTGGCCTCAAAAAATGTATGTTAGTCTAGGAGAGCTCAAAGTTTGACCCAAGGACACTCCAAGAACCTCTGACATTCTTACAGGGGTGCATTAGCTTTCTCACAGGGGTGGTGAGCTCAAAGTCATTTTTTTTTTATTAATTTTATTTATTTCTGTATGTGTACGAATGTACTGTCTGCATGCAAGTTTGTGCACCCATGTCGTGCAATGCCGCGGAGGTCAGAAGTGGGTGTCGGATTCCCCTGGAGCTGGAGTTCTCCTGGAATTGGAGTTTCAGACGGTTCTCAGCCGCCATGTGGGTGCTGGGGATCGAACCCGGGTCCTCTGCAAGAGCGGTCGGCACTCTTAACCTCTAGGCCATCTCTCCAGCCCCCTATTTTCTTAATACTGTGAAATAAACTGTTTTTTTATTGTGTGAGCTCATCATGCACAGTGCTGGAGTTCACACAGACTAGTATTTCAAGTGTCCTGTGACCATAATCACCCCTTAATTCACTGTCATGACTTGCAGTAGAAGAGTCCAAAGCCAGACTGAATACAGAGACTGAGCTTGATACTCCAGGGTCCTTCAGCTGCCAAGCATGTACACCAATGACACTTTTCCCACCAAAATCTTTAAAGTTGTTTTCTGTAAAAATTGCCATTTATATAAAAAATCATTTGCTCACCAGGCATGGTGGTGCATGCCTTTAATCCTAGCACTTGGGAGGCAGAGGCAGGCAAATCTTTGTGAGTTCAAGGCCAGCCTGGTCTACAGAGCAAGTTCCAGGACAGCTGGGGCTACAGGGAGATCCTGTCTCAAAAAGACCAAAAATTTAAAAAATTTTAAAAATAAAAATCATTTACTTTTAGTACTTTTAATGAATTCTTTTTTATCAGTCTTACTCTCTAATACAGCAAGTATTGATCAATATATCATACATAAAGTAAAGCTGTCAGAGATCCTCAATACACTGAAGAAGCCCTGATTAACAAGTGGATGAAGGATGTAAACTCCCCAAGGGAGCCAACTACCTGTGTCTGGCTCAGTCACATGATTCAATAGCATCACTGGAAACCTGGGCCCCATGTTCGTCTTGTGGGAGCTTGTACAATATGCGTCTCTTCCACCATCCTTCTGTCCCATCTTCCCCAGATTTAGATCCACACTCATGTTCTTGCAATAAGAATCAAGTATCGGGGCTGGAGAGATAGCCTAGCAGTTAAGAGCACCGACTGCTCTTGCAGAGGACCGTGGTTCAATCCCCAGCACCCACATGGCAGCTAAGAACCGTCTGTAACTCCAGTTCCAGGGGAATCAGACACCCTCTTCTGACCTCTGCGGCATTGCACAACACGGGTGCACAGACCCACATGCAGACAGTACACTCACACACATACAAAAATAAATAAAATTTAAAAAAATAAAAAGAATCAAGTATCTGGTGAAGATACAGCAGTGGCTCTTCACACCGCCAAGAACAGAACTATTACCTTTGATAGAAGGGGAGGCTTTACAAGAAAAACCTATTTATAACTATTTTTGTAGATTCTTCACATGCCATCATAGAATTTTTTTTTAATAGATTATCCAAAGAGATGACATCAAGGGCTCCAGAGTCACCAATAACCATGATGGAAAATTATTTTTAAATAAACAAGTCAGTTCTTTCTTTGAAGACAGAGTCTCGCTATTTAGCTTTTATCCTAGTTATCCTAGAATGTACTACGTAGACCAGGCTGGACCCGAACTCACCTGTGTCTGCTTCCTAAGTGCTGTGATTAAAGACATGAACCACCACTTCTGGCAAGCCTGTTCATTTTTAAATACTCTATCAAAACATTTCATTTGAAAAGCAACAGTATTTGCACTTTCTATTACTAGGCTCTGTTATCTATGGCAATGCTTAAAGCTAGACAACAACTCAGAAAAGCTCAAGCAGGATAAAGAATTAGAACTCATATACAAGCGAACTTAGATAGATATGTTTTGTATTTGGAGAGTGCAGCAAAAATATTACCTTTATTTGCCCAGTCAAAATCCTAATTACAATCAGAGAGAGAGAGAGAGAGAGAGAGAGAGAGAGAGAGAGAGAGAGAGAGAGAGAGAGAGAGAGAGAGAGAGAGAGAGAGAGAGAGAGAGGATGCAAATTTGTAAACTCACATGCATATGCAATCTTGGTTTTCCTTATTAAATGTACACATGTGGACACTGCCATGCCATTTCACTTAAGACTAACCTGGCTGCTTGAAGTTCATAAGCTCTCAGAACTCTAGGCATAATAAAAAGAAGGGAAAATGCAGCCACATGAAACTGGAATCACTTGGAAAAACACGAAGTTAAGTACTGATGCTAGAGAGAGGCTAGAATGCAAGGCTCCCAACAAACCTCTGCAGTGCCTGATCTGCAGCTGTGGCCCCAGGCCCCTGGCTCCTGACATTCCTCAGTCAACCCATGAGCCAGGGAGGCAATGTGGGTGACAGCCAACAAGGCTCTGCTACCCCTTGCACCACTGAAAAAATTACTTCACTAGAAAGTCAAGACTCCACAGAGGAGGAGAAGGAGATGAAAGAAAACACAACACAGAAACCAGATAAGGCTTCGAACACTCACTCGGCCAGCCAGCGCCCCAGCTTCTGTGCCCCTTCCTCCAGGAAGCAATCAGACGCAATGCTGTCCCTTCACTGCATTCTCGGCCTCTTTTCCATTGGCTTCCTTGGAGACAAATTTAAATTCTCACACCTTCAACCTAATTACATTGGACTTTCCTGCAACAGCTCTCCCCAGCATGTCTTTGAACACTTCAGATCTCTGAGATATCCTAGATATGGATTCCCCCTCCACAACTCTCCACACCATACTTTGAGGTATCCCCTCGTCCCTGACCACTGCTCCCCAGGATCCCATCCCACTCTTTCTTATGGATCCTCTCTGGACACTTTTTACTCAACCATCCTTTAGCTCCACTTCTCTGACATCAGTGAAGTACAATTATCACAGTCTGCTTATGATTTCATACTGAGTCTGTCTGTTTCTGAGGAAGGGTTTTTCTATGTTGCCCAGGTTAACCTCAAGTTCCTGGGCTCAAGCCATTCTCCTCCCTCAGTCTTTGAACAGCTGGGTCAACAGCCACACACCAACTAGTCACTGTGTCCAGCCATTCAAGATATTTTTAATGAGAGATAAGGCGACAAACTATAAACAAAGGTAGGGAAAAAAAAAGGAGAAAGCTAAATAGGTCAATTTTTCATAAACCCCATCAGTTCTCAAAATCTTTAAAGACAGAAACAAGGTCAAATCAGATACATTTTGTGTGTTTCAAAAAGCACAACGTTGGCCTCAGCATGCAGAAAGACCTGACAGATGGTTTAAGCCACAAAGCTCTACCACATTGACGAATCACACTGGTGAAACACTTGAAGATTTTTATGTGAATCCAGGAATCACATCCCACTCAAAAAGTATCTGGACCTGGAAAAATGTTTGAGGTCAACTTGGGCAGAAAAACGCTAGAATAGAAATCAAAGACTTGGGTTCGTTCCTAGCTCCTCCACCACCGTGTGCCATGAGCACTGGCTGCCACTCACCTACTGAGGTCTGTGGTTCACCTTGAAACAGCCGGGTACAGGAAGTGGGAGCACGCCACAGACACACCACACCAGAAAAAGGAAAAAGAAGTGTACCACTCTGGAAGGTAAAGTGAATTTTTTAAAAGATAAAACCTCAGAGACTGATAAATTTACTTTTATTAACTTCATCAGAGAATGCTACGTTTCCAGTCTTGAGAGAACACATGCAGTAGTGCCAAGCGCTTACAGTGCTAAACTGAACCAGAGGTGATACTTCTCTCCACGGCTAAACTACAGAGGCAGGAGAATGTGGGATGGGGGGAACATTTCTTTGTTGAACATTTCTCAAGGTGAGGGACCACAGACATGCCAAGACACTGGCCACCAAGTCTCAAGGCTATGAATGCTCAATGACATGAAGGATGCTGAAGATCTATTATACTTTAATTAAATGAACTATTAAGATAAAGCTTCCCTCCACTCAATCTACCAATTCCCACTATGAAGCTAAGAATCCAAATGGCCTGCCAGGCGTGGTGGCACACGCCTTTAATCCTAGCACTTGGGAGGCAGAGGCAGGTGGGTCTTTGTGAGTTCAAGGCCAGCCTGGTCTACAGAGCAAATTCCAGGATAGCTGGGGCTACAAGGAGACCCTGTCTCAAAAAAACCAACCAAAAAAAAGAATCCAAATGGCTACCAAACATAAAGGTGGAAGCTAGGGAAGGTTCCAGTTGTGGAGCGATGCCTTCATCTATCCATCGTTTCCCCACTGCATCTTAGGAAGGTGTTAACAGTTCATAAAATGCCTGCTCAGAATGGAATGCTTTACGTGAACCCATCAGTAAGCAGGAAGGTGATTAAGCATTCCAGTATTTGCTTTATTGTTCCCAAAGAAGTGTGGCAAGGTCAGGGGAAGGAAGGGGTTATTTGACACAGCACATTATTTATAATCGGAATATTCACAATTCTCTCCGACTATTTCCTTTCTTACAGTGAGTATGTATTCAAAACCTCATAATTAGTCATTCTCTGGAAACTTTTCCCAGATAAAAAATAAAACAAAACAGAAGCAACAAAGTATAGCCAAGATAGAGAAGTTTTTTTTTTTTTTAATCTAGAAAAGACAAATGAGACAAGAGCTCCGAGCCCACATACAACAAGCCTGCGTAACTCAGGAGGGACAGCCACCCCAGGCCTCCTGCCTCCCAGCTTCTGTGAGCTGACACAGCCTCTGTGGAGCTGACATCTGCTTTCTCAAAATGTATCAGTAAGAATATCACCAATACCTATTCTAAGGTTGTTGTGACAATTAAAATGAAATAATCCAGGATAACTCTGCAATGTGCTCAGAAAATACCAATATTCCAAATGTCTAACCTCTCTTCACTTAAAGAGGACCTGAATAAGACTTCAGTAATCATTCCAAAAACCAATAACCACATCCTTCTATTTTGCTTCAGAACAAAAGAAACATGCGTCAAGTTCTCCAACTATAAATAAAATTACTATTGAGAATACTGAATTCCTGATTGGAGACAGCAAAAATATCTTACTATCTATGACTAAATATACAGACATTTAAGCAGAAAGTGACTAACAGTTTAAAGCAGTTTGAGGTCTTTCTGAACAATAAAAACAATCTGAAAACACTGTGAATTCAAAATCAGTAAGACTCAGACAGGCTGAAGTTTGTTCCTGCTCTTCCAGAACTGTCTTTCTATACACAGGTCATTTCACCAGTTCAACTAACTACACAAAAATATCCAAGATCAGGATAAGCAAAACTAAGAAAGAGGCCAGAAAATCAGACTATTTCTGCCACCAGTATTTGCTCCAAGCTTTATCTGAACCAACCAGCCCAGAAGCTTACGAACATTTCAGAATCAAAGCTCAATGGCAGAAGAAAGAAAAAGAATTAAAGAATGCTTTTCATCTATTTTTTACTTATTCCCATCTGCTCTTGCCCCATTAATATTCTTATACTAAAGAATTTCAAAAGAAAGTAAAATACAAACATAATTACTGCTCTCCACTAATCACATCATATCAAACAATCTGATGATTCACAAGTATTATTAGACTGAACGGTAATTACTTTTAATAAATTAAAATTATTAAAGTAATCAAAACACAAAACATTAAGAAAGTACAAAAGGAAAAGCAATACTTGAACATCGTAATTTAGTAAAAATATTCACAGCAGATATTACTGAACATGTAAAAGTAATAGCTTGCTTTGATACTTCAAGCAAGTCAAATTAATTTCAGTGTGCATTTATAAAGTAGTTTGTAAGAGAATTCCACTAAAAATTTTTATTTTTTTTTAAAAAGGCCTTATATCCAGTAAGTATGAAAACATGAATTATTCCAAAGCAGATATAAAATTGATATTGCTTTGGAGACTAAACTTCTACTTCAAATTCACTCTTAAGAGAGTTGTGACACCAAGGATTCTAGTTAGGAATTAAGTGAACATACTGGACAGCTTCAGTTGTCAACGTGACACACCTGGGAACAGGGGACATCAGGCGGGCCATTTCCTCCATCATACCTGTGCACATGTCTAGGAAGCATTTTCCTGATTGTTGAGTGATATTCAAGAACCCAACCCATTGTGAGTGCTGCCACCCCTGAGCCAGGCTGTATAAAAAAGCAGGCTGAGCACAGGCCAGAGGCAAGCCAGTAGTAAGCAGCGTTCCTCCGTGGTCTGTGCTTCAGTTCCTGCCTCCAGGTTCCTGTTCCTGCATCCCTCCGTGATGAACTGTGGTTGAGATGTGTAAATCGAATAACCCTTTCCTCCCCAAGCTAGTTTCAGTCGGAATATTATCACAACATAGAAAGTGACTAGGACAGAACTTGGTGCCAGCGAGAGCTACTGCTGTGAGAAACCTGACCACGTTGTTTGGAGGAAGGTTGTGAGAGGCTTCGGAACGCTGCGCTGGAAAAGCTGCTGAATGAGGAGAGCTCAGTGAGCTTTTCTATGGAAACTTGGAGAACTGCAGACGATGGAGGCCTGGCTTGTAATGCTTCAGAGGAAACCAAAGACTATCACTGTTCATGTTATCTAATTTTGTACTAAGAATCTTTCAAGTATGGCTATACATGCCTTAAACCCCAGGTCTCAGGACGCAGAGGAAGGGAGATCTCTGTAATATCAAGGCCAGTGGGGTCCACATAGCAAATTTCAAGCCAGGAAGACCCTGTCTCAAAAATGGAAAAAAAAATAAAGAATCTGTGAAAGTGACACCTTTTCTTCACTGGGACAATTAATGCTAGTCAGTTGGTGCCAAAAAACTGACTGTGATTAACAAGAAACCAGCATGGCCATCTCTCCAGCCCCTTTTTGAGATTTCTTAGTCTACATTTAAAGCTACTGACAGCTGGTGGCATCTAAGGGTAGGAGAGTTTTTTTTTTTTCTATTTGAGACACGGTCTCCCTGTAGCCCCAGCTGGCCTGGTACTCACTCTGTAGACCAGGCTGGTCTTGAACTCACGGGGATCCACCTGCCTCTGCCTCTGGAGTGCTGGGATTAAAGGCATTTGTCACCAGGCCTGGCTTGAGAGTCAATTTTCTTTAAGGGTGTGGCTCCTGGCGGATGGACCACCCTTGATTGGAGGGCCCTAGACCCAGAAGAACATGGGCAGCACAAATTAGGTTAGATGCATTATGAGAAAAAAGAGAATACTAAGTTAAGAGGGGGTGAGAAGGTGAGGTGGATATGGAGGAAATAAGGGGAGGAAGTCAGGGTGAACATGCTCAAAATATACTGTACGAACATAAATTCTCAATTCATTTTTTTTAACTTAAGCAACATAAAAAAAAGAATTCAATATCCTAGTATATTAAGCTTTTTCTGTGAACTTGTGTCATAGTAACTAACAAACACCTCCCAAAGACATAAATAAGTTAAAGAATCTGGGTTCCACCACAGACTCCTGATTTTTACTACAGTGAAATGATTACTTCCCTAGACAGTACTGTCTGTCAGAAAATGTTCAATATCTAAAATAATTCATAGCTTTGATTTATCATAATAATAACCAGTATATATCCAGGTTTCTCCTTATATTTCAATAACCTTCAATGTTGCTAATATTAATTTTTAGGAAATATTCTTTGCAATAAAGAAAGATATAGGGCTGGGGATGATAGCTGGGTTATCCAGACCTTGCCTGGCAAGGTCCCGGGCTCAATATGGAGGAAAGGAGGGGGGGCAGAGAAAGGGTAGGGGAGGAAGGGGAGGGAGGGGAAAAGGGAAGAAGGAGGGAATCAAAGGAATACTATCAGCTATCATCAATAACTTATTTTGTAAAACATGTTAATATTTACACTCAAGGATGTGTATAGGGCAGAATTTACCCTCTCACAGAGCACTGCTTACAGAGAGACTTGCAGTCAGTGTCTTTTTGACTTCTCTATTTTTCTGTTAAATTATCTTTTATTAATCACTGTGCAAAAACTGTGTCCCCAGGGGACAGCCAATGTTTTTATCCCATTTTTCATCTTCAATCTAAAGACAACTGGTCTACTAGTTCAGACACTAGTAACAAAGGTCTGTTATTAGACTGGAAGCTTGTGCAGCTTGAAGATGGATTGGCCAAGGTGTGGCCATCTGTGGGCTGATGCAGTCTCCAGAAGAGGTTCCACAAAGCAAACACTTAGGACAGAACACGGCAACATTTTATATAAATTACATACAGTGAACATTCTAGCAATACAAACCCAAACTGAGTTTATATCCTTTTTCCTTTGAATTTTTTACTATTTTCTGTTTGAAGCAGAGACTGGAAAGCTTTTTCTGTAAAAGGTGGGTATTTTAGGCACAAAGCAGCCACAGGTGCTATGCAAATGAATGCACAGGGCTGTGTTCCAGTAAAACTTTATTTGGGCACCAGTAGTCTGCCTTGCCAGTCCTTGGTTTAAATCATATTAGCAAATGTTCAATTTAAAATTCCAAATTAAAAAGGAGAAACAGGTTCCTCCCCCACCCCCCAACAAAAGCCAAAATTTCAACGACTGTCAGAACAGTCCTTTTAAACTGAGACCTGGGATAAATTAAATAACTTCTCTGAGATCTAATAATGGCTGTCTAAATAAAAATAAATTTTTTCTTACATTAATGTCATCTTTGATCACGATTACATGAAAAACTATTACTGGGGGGTGCTTTTGCATGTAAAAAGGAAACAAAATAGATTTGCCATTAGTCATAATAAGAGGTGAGTCACTAAGAGGACGCAATGCATCTGTGAAAGAAAATACACACAGGGGCTGGAGAGATGGCCTAGCGGTTAAGAGCACCAACTGCTCTTACAGAGGACCCGGGTTCGATCCCCAGCACCCACATGGCGGCTGAGAACCGTCTGAAACTCCAATTCCAGGAGAACTCCAGTTCCAGGGGAATCTGACACCCTCTTCTGACCTCCACGGCATTGCACAACATGGGTACACAAACTTGCATTCAGACAGTACATTCATACACATACAGAAATAAATAAAAATTAAAAAAAAAGAAAGAAAATACACACAAGAAAGAGCATCTACTATGTATGCCAAGCCCTCCCATGTCTTTAAGTAATTATCTCCCCCAAAGCAGTAAGCTAGGGTAAGATCCTTCTTAAAACAATTTCCTTTTTTTGCAGTTCTCAGCCTCAGCCTTTAATGGCTGCGCTATCCCTCCAATTGCTAACAGCCCAAAAGTTTTCAGAGCAGAGTCATACTAAAGCAGCTCTACATTTCTGATGGTGTTGAGAGTAAGAGTCTAAGTTCTCTAGAGAGTTCAGTGTGATTAGACTAATAAGATACAGAACTGAAGAGATGGGTCAGTGGTTAAGAGCACTGGCTGCTCTTGCAGAGGACCTGGACTCAATTCCCAGCACCCACATGGCAGCTAACAACCATCCACTCCTCTACCTCCAGTTCCAGTCGAATGCAATGCCCTCTTCTGAATCTGCAGCCGCTTTACAACAAAGGTGCACCTACACACATACAAGCAATACACTCATACACACAAAATAAAAATAATAAATTTTCAAAAAGAAAAGATACTATAGATTCCTTTAGATAAAGATACTATAGATACCTTTGCAATCACAGACTTAGAATAAGTCATCTCATATGTGTCCTATAAATTAAAGGCATTACTAGATTCTCAAAGGGTATGTCTTTTTCTATCCATAAAGGTTTACATGGATAGGCTCTAAGCAGGTAAACAATGTCTTTCCAAGTTGAGATAGTGCTAGTTGAACAAGAGATACTGAATTAAAGTACAGCCTGGTATATTGCAATTTGTTATTGTATTGAAGGGAACTTCCTTTAAATGATCTGTGAAAATGTTTGATATAAACAGAAGCATGAACCCAAAAAGTCCTACGAGAAAAAACATTAATTCAAATCCAAAAGCCACCTCTCCTGGGACTCAATTTTCATGTGCTAGAAATGAAGTGAGGTCCTGGGAAACACTGCAAATGAGCCCTTAAGGAGCCTGCCCTGTGCCAGAGGGACTGGAGCGGAAGATGATGGTACAATATGCTACTAACACTCTCACAAACATAGGAAAACCATCTCAGCTGTGACACAGGCAGCACATAAAGGAGTACAAAGAGTCCCCAGAGCAAACCAGCACTTGCCTATCAGATTAAAGGATTAACCATGCCCACTGCTGCTGGGAAGTACCAGGAAAGGACCTCTCTGATACTGTTACTGGATTATATTTCTGTAGAACAATGTGAAGAAGTAGTCACTTAAAACTTCCTATTTGACCTCGCGTGGTGGCGCACGCCTTTAATCCTAGCACTTGGGAAGCAGAAGCAGGTGGATCTTTGTGAGTTCAAGGCCAGCCTGGTCTACAGAGTAAGTTCCAAGACAGCTGGGGGTACAGGGAGACCCTGTCTTGAAAAGACAAAAAAAAAAAAAAGAAAAAAGAAAAAAAAACTTCCTATTTGGGGACATAGAAGTTCTACTGGTTTCAATGCATGCACAAGTAAAATATTTTCACTAACCATGATTTGAAAATACAAATTCCAAGAGCAATGTCTCATAACAAGGTGGCCACATATAATAACTAGCACTACTGTGCACAGGGTAGATGCCAGTCTTAGACATAATGCTTCATTTAATCCCTCTGAAATGCAAAGGAATCTATATCCAACGGCAGGACCAGGATTCAGGCACAGTTCTCAGCCCAAAGCCCTTGACCAGTATCAGCCTCTGTAGTTTTGTCACTTTTATCTTTCTTTTTCAGTAGAAATGTACTGGGTACCTTACACTGGACCTGAAGATGCCAAAGAAGCAGAGTTGAATGCCCTGCCCTTAAGAAACCATGATGGAGAAGGGCATGAAAACATACAAGAGTGCAATAATGTATGACTGCACCAACAGAGATAATGAAAAGGAACTGTACTAGCCCCCAAAGAAGAGTCAATTCTGTACTGGAGAAAAAGTCACTGAGGAAGGTTCTAAGAAAGGAAGACAATGGGGGCTGGAGAGATGGCTCAGTGGATAAGAGCACTGACTGCTTTTGCAGAGGACACTGGTTCAGTTCCCAGCATATACATGGCCTGTAACTCCAGGTCCAGGTTATTGGCACCCTCTTCTGGCCATCTAAAGCATTGCAAAACATGGATGAACTTAAATATATACACAGGAAAAACACTCAAGACACATAAAAAATAATAACTTTTTTAAAAAGGAAGATATGCGTGCCCATGATACTGAAGGATAAATTTAAAAGTAAAAGATCAAAAGGGAAGGGAGGGAGACAGGCAAGAGGAGGTAAGAAAGGGGATAAAGCATAAAGTAACATCAGAGATATGCAGCTAAGTCCTGACAAACAGGATTATCATTCATGCCAGTCTCCTCCTCCTCCTCCACCACCACCAGAACCACCACCACCTCCTCCTTCTCTTCCTCCTCCTCCTCCTCCTCCTCCTCCTCCTTCTCCTCCTCCTCCTCCTCCTCCTCCACCACCACCATCAGAACCACCATCTCCTCCACCTCCTCCTCCTCCACCTCCTCCACCTTCACCACCTCCTCCACCTCCACCACCTCCTCCTCCTCCACCTCTTCCTCCACCACCACCAGAACCACCACCACCTCCTCCTCCTCCTCCTCCTCC
>VZQC01005038.1:534283-556575 GCA_009823505.1 Rhizomys pruinosus
TCCTCCTCCTCCTCCTCCTCCTCCACCTCCACCTCCTCCTCCTCTACCTCATCCTCCTCTTCCTCCTCCTCCTCCTCCACCTTCACCACCTCCTCCTTTACCTCTACCACTTCTACCACCACTTCTGCAAAACAAGACAAGAAAGCATCAAGTCTTCTGCTGTCTTGATCACAGTGCCCAGAAAGACTGACTCCTCCAACCTTCCCTACAAACTGAGAGTGGGAAAAGGAATGAACAAACCTTGGCCAGGCAGCAGCACAGCCAAGCATCCCATCCACACTTCATGGCCTTTGCCACCACCGATGTCACATGCTCTATTCATTCTTCTCTGTATCTATTATCCTCTCCCTTACACGAACCTTGTGCTCCACAAGGCATAAACTTACCCATGGTTTATTCACCACTGTATCTTGAACAGTGCCTGGTACAAACTTGCTGAATGAATGCGCAGTGTTATACCCTACCCCAGATAGAACATGATTATTTTTAAATTTAAATCTCAAGCCAAGGTCACATTTTTCTTTCATAAGAAATGAAATATTTTCTTTGCTCTTTAATGCAGCTTCGTGCTCAAATGAAATTCTCTAATGCTCTAAATAGCAGCCCTAACCCTCTCCCCACTTTCTCCTTTGAGCAAACACCTAAAATCTACATCTAGAGAGTTGGACTCGGCTCTCTGCCCACCAGATACTTCCTCAGAGTATCTGTGAACCTCAGAGAACAAGATGGCAATTATGGAGACAGTGTTATACCAACTACTATGTTTCAAGGAAAGAATGGAAAGAAGCTATTTCACGCTGAGCACAAAAGTTCAAGTTTTGCTACCTCAAAAGCACTGCTGAGGGCAGAGGAAAAAATGATGTTATGGGGAACACAAATAACACATGGCATCTATACCATTTTCCTCAAATCAGTATTGCTGATGAGAGCTAGCTCATCAAAAGCAGCCTTGCCATAACTGTGTGTTACATGAAGTATCCAGGAAGGTAATTCCACCAGCAATCCATTTACCCAACTGGCCATTTCACTTTAGAGTTCTTTTGACCCAGCCACCACTATCTTCAAAATCACAAGTTTCAAGCTGTTTATGTCAAGATGGGATGGTTTTTCTCTGGCATTTCAGGCTAGAAAAAGGCACAGGTATCTGTGGCCAGGAGCTGAGCCATTAAAGTCCTGATTAAAGTTTTTGGCACAAATAGATCAAGAGCAGGAATAAACTTCACAAGTTCAAAAATTATTTTAAAAAAAGACCCTTCTATGAATCTATTTCAAAACAAATGAAGGTTCAACTGTAACACCCATGATGTCTCACCAAGCCCATTTCTCAATAATAAATGCCATATAAAATTACACAATGGATTCATGCTAGCCCTATTTATATGGGAATTACAAAAAGAAGCCTTTAAACCCCTCTAGGGATAAATATGTTTTTCTCAGCCAAGTGTTAACACCAATCAATAGAGGATTTACATGTAATCTCTAAAAGCAGTTAGGCAGAAATTACCAACCATGCCAACACTTACTCACAAAGCATTTTATTTAATCCTACTAGCATAATAGGGCAATTTAAATGATGCAATTTAAAAAAAATATCACATGCAAATGAAAACATCATCCTTGATATTTTATAGTAAAATTTCCAGGACTATATATTCAAACAAATATAAAACATGGTTTTTTTTTTTAGTAGAATCACTAGAAATAACTAAATAAACATTCTTTCAAATAATACCAGAATTTCTCAAACATAAAATACATCTCAATATTTTTCAAAGTGAAGTTATAAGCTCTGTCCTTTCTACCTTCATACAAATGAAGAAACACTAAGAAAATGTGAATTTTCACAGTATCCTGAATGGGCTACATGGCAAGATTCTTTCTGCTTGTATTACCACTCATTGGTGATCCAGCAACTGGATTCTCTTCCTAGAATTCCATCAGTATCTGTCAATGAGATGTCTTTCTCTGGTAAATAATTCAAGACTTAATCAAAGAGAAAATATATATTTATTTAAACCACAAGTGCCAATTTGTGATAATGTATTACTAGGTTATCAATATCACAATTTATAACAATGCTCCTTTAAGGAAAATGCATCACTTTACCCAACGTCTATACTCTAAACATACAACTAAATCTGTTCACAGATGAAGGCAAAGCCTACACAAGTCCTCAACTGACCACAGAAAAGCAAGAGAGCCTTGAGACCGGAAATGGGTCCAGTATGGCTGAGCAGCATTTATGATGAAGTTTAATGGTGAAATCACTTAAGAAAAAGGAGCGAATAGAAAACCAAATACTTTTTTGGAAGGCTCCAAGTTTTAAAAACTCTAATTTGCATTCACCTGTCAGTAATATTTCAGGCTGCCAAATACACAGCCAAGTGGCTGACAGCAGCAGATGCCACCAACACCCTGTGATAAGTCAGGAGGAGCCTGAGTCCATCTGGCTCAGTACGGTTCTGCTAGCCACAAGTGGACAGTCTTAACTTCCTGTAACACAACCCTAGAGCCAGACAAAAATAAAAATAAAAATAGGGGCTGGAGAGATAGCCTAGCAGTTAAGAGCGCCGACCACTCTTACAGAGGACCCGGGTTCGATCCCCAGCACCCACATGGCAGCTGAGAACCGTCTGTAACTCCAATTCCAGGAGAACTCCAGTTCCAGGGGAATCCGACACCCTCTTCTGACCTCCGCGGCATTGCACGACACGGTGCACAGACCTACGTGCAGACAGTACACTCATACATGTAAAAATAAATAAATAAAATTGTTTTTAAAGTATTAAAAAAATAAATAAATAAAAAATAAAAATAAATAAAACTTTTCATAAGCCCACCAGCAAAATAAATACAAATCACTGATATAGTTAGAAGTGACCACTAGCTAAAGCTTATTTTCTTGAAAATGTTCTTTCTTTCTCTCCTCTTCCTTCCACTGACTTCCCGCCTAAACATTCTGATGCCAAAGCATCCAGATAGCACAAACGGCATCTCCAAGAAACATTTCCTGAAGAAGCTACAGGCAACATATTCTGGAAGACTCCTGGGGTGCTCTGGTTAGAGGCAAAACACCCTCCCAGAGGTGCGAGCTGCCAGACCCGCTGCTGCCCAGCTGTGCTGGGGTTCCCTGTGTGCCATGCTGGGTACCCCCTGAAAAGCATCACTCACTGTGCCTGGCATGTGACTTCTCTCATTCTTCCCATTCTGGGAGCTGCCATTTTTTAGCTTCTTCTTCTTCTTGGCACTTTCTCTGTGTTCTTTCTGTTTGTTCTGCACTTCAATCAGAACAGATATAAAGCTGTTTTTCACCTCCTTCTCAAACTCCAGTTCATCTCTCAGGGCCAGCTGCTGCACCAGCTCCTCAGAGTACTCCTTAATAGCTGACTCAATTTCTTCCAGGAGTTCATTTAGTTCAAATACCGGGAGCCTTTTCACTCCTAGGACCAGAAACAAAGTAAAGCAGATATTAAGACAAAAGGGTTTCAAGGCAGCACAACAAGGTGCTTTATACCAAAGAGCAAAAATCAAACTCTAACCAATTAAGCTGTGGGCTTGGGACCCTCTTAGAAGGTAAAGCTGGGCTCTGCATGGAACTGGGTAGGAAAGGTGAGGCTCTCCTCATCTGGCTGAGATGAAAAGGCTAACACATATTTTTACATGTGTAAATCAAGCACCTCAGAAACGATACTACATTCAAGCCTGAAACAAACCTGGTATAAGGAAAAGAACAAACACACACAGAGGAAGGAGACAGACACTCCCTGCCGACAAGCAGCAGCAAGCAAGCAGCAGGCTGGGACGCTTCTGAAGAGAAAAGTCGGTTTGAAAGAATCAATCTAAACTGTTCTCTAATCATACATGCCCCACTTTGTGAATTCTACCAAAGACCTGGAAGATGAAAGATGACAATATTCTCTGAAATGGCTTCAGATCTGCCTCACCCGACTCATCAAGGGAGAAGTAGGACATGGGTGAAGTCCTAATGTCTGTCCTCACAATGCAACTGTGTGGACTGGAATGAGGTCTTTAGAAAAGTAACCAAATGAAAATAAGGTTGTTAGGATGGACCTTAACCCAATGTAACTGCTATCCTTGTAAAATGAAGTGAGCGGGTCAGAGGACACAGAGACTACATGAAGACCCAAGAGAAGGTAGACATTCCCATCTGCAGGCCAACAGTGTGAGCTCAGACTCCAGGCCTACAAAACTCAGATGGTAAGGCTGCACCATCTCAGCCACCCAGGCACTGTGCGGGGAGCCCTAGCAAACAAACACATATTTCTCGTATCTTATCACATACCAAGATCCTATTTTAGAGTCAAGACCCAATTAATGCAAAGCATTTATCTACACTGCTATGGCCAAATCACACAATTTGTATAGATTTAGTCAACCAAGCCTCAAATATATGGTCTCACCACAAATATAAACTCGGATCACAATAAGGAACCTGCTGCTGTCTATTAAAGAAGGGAACCAGTCATGTGGCAATGATGGGGGCGCTCTCAGCTACCAGGCTCAGAGCACGAGCAGGCAGCTTATGGTTATTCAAAAACTTTTCGTGACAACGAAACATAAGAGTTCAGTAGCCTCATGTGTAAGGACAGATCCGATCAATTTGATTCCCTAAATTAGTCAATGCTACATCAAAGATAACTGAAGCCAGGGAGATGGCTCACCAGGTAGCAGTGTTTGCTGCCAACCCTGACAATGTGAGTTCAATCACTAGTATCCACATGATGGGAGAAGAGAAGTGACTTCTGCAAGACTTCTGTCAGTCACATGTGCATTGTGGCATGCTCTTGCATATACACACACACACACACACACACACACACACTAAATGGATGTAATAAAAAATAGAACTATAAAGCTAGGAATTCTTTTCAATAAATACATATTATCTTGCTTTATATGGGCTAAACTTTCTTCCTGACAAAATTCATAATGAAGTCTTAATCCCTAGTACCTCAGAACACACCAGTATTTAGAGACAATTTATAAAAGTAATTAAGTTAAAATAAGGTACAAAGATGGTCCCCAGTTGACCATGACCTGTATCTTATAAGAAGGGGCAATTTGGGCAAGACATAGAAAGTAGGGTCCATGAGGAGAGAGGGAAAAGACTGCCACCCAGAAGCAAGAGGAGCCTCAGGAGACAACAAAGCTGCCAATGCCCCTAACCTTGGACATATAGCAGTCAGAACAGCCAGGAAACAAATATGGGCTGTTCCAGCCACCCACTCTGCAGCAATCTATACAGAAGCCCCAGACAACTAACCCGGAATTTGAAGGGAAAAACACAGTCCCTGAGCAGGTATCAAAGGACATCCAGAGAACTGTTTGGTCAGAGGACCTGAGAGAAGCAAAGCTTTCTGGAGATGGTTAGTCATGTGCTAGATATTGACAAGGAGTGCAGAGACTGACAGGAGTGTCTCTTGTCTCTTACTCTCTTCATAGCTGCTCATGCTAGACCTCTTAAGAGTCTGGATCTCCTGAGACAGCATTGAGAGCCGGTCTGACTGTGTGGGGGTTTCATCGTCTTCTGGATCTGGCGATTCCTGCATCATTTCTTCGATTTCTTCAATAACCTTCCAAAACACACAACTGTCAGTCAAACGCACAGAGAAAAAGCCCTGTCTGTGCTACAGCTCTCATCAGAGGCTACAACAGCACTGAATCTTCATTAACCCAAGTGTGAGTCTGCGTAAGAGGGAGCAAAACTCATCAAAGGAAATTTGCAATATATAAGCAGAGTTAAACAGAACATAATTTAATAAGTCCATCAAGTTGGCCCAACTATATCTTGAAATATCTGAAAATAGTGCTATAATTTGTTCTACACATGTATAAACCAAATCATAAAATTATAGTTAAAAGAAGCAAATAAGAGAAAATTTACCTTATATGACATGCAAGCAGTCAAACTAAATATAATCAATACTTAATCAAAATTTTGACATAAAACTTACAAAGTACATTACAAAAATTAATATTTAAAACAGGAAGTTACTTCTCTAGCTGCAAAATATTCCTTTAACAGCAGGAAAATTTTTCATTTATTAATTTGATGAAAAACAAAGGAACATTTTTAAATTGCCCAAAATATAGAAGCATAAAGAGGAAAAAGCTGCAAGAATCAGGAAGATTTGGGGCTCGAGAGATGACTCAGCAGTTAAGAGCACTGCCTGCTCTTGCAGAGGACTGGGGTTTGGGTCCCAGCACCCACATGGCAGCTAACAACTGTCCTGTAACTCCACTTCCAGGGGAATGCAATGCCCTCTTCCAACCTCTTCAGTGTTGTGCAATGTGCATTGCACAACACTGGTTCACTTAAAAACATGCAGGAAATACACTGATACACATAAAATAAAAATCATAAATAAAATACTTTTTTCTAAAGTATTTTCTAAAGTATTTTCTAAAGTATTTTCTAAAGTATAAACCAGGAAGATTTCAGAAATGTACCTGCTTTTAATTAACAATGACCTACTATCATATGCACTGTGCCACAAACCCTGAGACCATATCTTGTCTTGTTCCAGATTCTAAAGGTGGAGAAGGAAGTAGAACTTTAAAGAAAAGCTGGAAATTACTCAGTATTTTTTTACAGGGGGATTTAAGAATTAAGAAAAAGGGAGCCAGGAGTGGTGGCACATGCCTTTAATCCCAGCACTTGGGAGGCAGAGGCAGGTGGATCTCTGTGAGTTCAAGGCCAGCCTGGTCTACTTAGAGAGTTCCAGGACAGCTGTGCCTACAGAGAGACCCTGTCTCGAAAAGACAAAAAAAAAAAAAAGGAAAAAAAGGAAAAAAGGAAAAGGTGAAAACTACAATTCAATGAAGATATAAAATACCATGAGTACATCTAACCCACTTTATGGATCAGCAAACTTCTTGGTAGCTTTTCTGCTGAAGAAGGAAAAAAATCAACCTGAAAGGGATTGTGCTAAGTAGTAAAGCAATTTCCTCAAACACCCACTGTAAACAGTATAACACGACATTCAAACAGACTATGCAATATGTTTCTGTAAGTTTTAAAAGGTATCCAGGCAGATTTCTAGAGGAAAGTGACCACACTCAGGGCTCTCTCTCTCTCTCTCTCTCTCTCTCTCTCTCTCTCTCTCTCTGGGATTATCATGCTCGACCTCTAAACAGCCCTCAACACCTAGCATCACCTTTCTTTTCAAGCATCACAGTTTTCTCAGCCTACAACAATCCAACCACAACCGGAAGCAGGGAATCTCAAAGGACACATTTTGAAGGTACATTTCTCCTCAACCTTGCCATAACCTATCTCCTCACTGACCTCTTCTTTCCAGCCTAAAAATAAAATGTGACAGAATTCACAGCCCACATAGCCATGGAACATTTTATTTCAGGAAGAAAATTCTGGCGTCACTCTGACAATACAACAGGGGTGAGAGGAGCATTCAGAGAATGAGAGCTGATTCAGCTGGTTTCAAATGAATACAGAGTTGACATTACTCAAGCATTCCACAGGAATAATGCTCAATTATGTCTAGGGTGCTAATAAGTACTCTTACTATGTGCTAAAGATTCTTATCCAGAGTTCTATAAAAATTAATATAAGAAGTGCGGCGTGTTGGCTCTCACCTTTAAGCCCCAGCAGCACTTGGGAGGCAGAGGCAAGCGGATCTCTGCGAGCTTGAAGTCAGCCTGGTCTACATAGCATGTTCCAGGCTGGCTGGGTCTACCCACCCATGGTGAGACCCTGTCTCAAAAACAAAACAAACAGTTTGCCCATGTTGGGGTAAACTTAGAAGAAAAAAAAAAAGTAGGAAATTCCCTTTATTTAAAAAAATTGGTTTAAGCAATAATCCTCCTTTGGTAACTTGGACGAGCAATACCTTGCCTCGAAATCCTCCAGTTCACAAGCTATCGCCTTCTTTGGACAACCTATATTCTGTTTTACTTCTCCATGGAAGATTGAACAGTCAAGCCTGCATGACCACACAATGTAGGAAACACGAGTGAATTCTAACAAGCACCATGTGCTGACACGGCGACAGTTCTCAGCTCCAGGTTCTGCTGCCCTGAAGCAAAGAACACGACTCCATACCTGCTCTGCGGTGAAGAGGGGCTCCTCGTTGACACAGGAGACTATGATTGAATGCATATCCAACTGTTCCCTCAGCTCTTCCTCATCTGAGGTGTCGAAGAGCAAGCCATCATGCATCTAAAAACAAAAATATTCCCATTTAAAAAGTAAGTGTTTCTAATGAACACAAATCTCACAGCAGGTACAAGAAGCAATACCAAAGAGCAAAGGAGAGAAGGCTCAGTGGTTAAGAACACTGGCTATTCTTGCAGAACCAGGGTTCAATTCCCAGTACCCACACTGTGGCTAACTGTCTGTAACTCCAGTTCCAGGGGATCCAACGCCCACTTCTGACCTCTGGGGGCATTGCATGACACAGGTACACCTACACAACTGCAGTCAATGCACTCATACCTATAAAGTAAAAACAAATAAAATAGTTTTTAAAAAGAGAAAGGTCACCAGTCATCCTAGAACAGGCCAGACAGCACATTAACTTTGTCACCAGCAGCAGGAGAACAGACTGGAAACTGACAAGGTCTGCATTGCACGCACCCCTAAGGTCTGATACAAATTCACATTTAGCTCCAGAAGAAAACAGCTACAAGAGCATTTTATTTTTTTTATTTTTTTTTAATTTTATTTATTTCTGTATGTGTCTGAATGTACTATCTGCATGCAGGTCTGTGCACCCGTGTCATGCAATGCCGCGGAGGTCAGAAGAGGGCGTCGGATTCCCCTGGAACTGGAGTTCTCCTGGAATTGGAGTTTCGGACGGTTCTCGGCCGCCATGTGGGTGCTGGGGATCGAACCTGGGTCCTCTGTAAGAGCAGTCGGCGCTCTTAACCGCTAGGCCATCTCTCCAGCCCTACAAGAGCATTTTAAAAGCTGACATGTACAGAAAAAAAAATCCACTCACTAACTGTAAGGAATTAGAGTGAACAGAAGGTAGAAAAAAGCAGGTCTAGAAACAAATGTGTAGTTAATAAACTGGCTCATTCTTTTTTTTTTTTTTTTTTTTTTTTTTTGAGACAGGGTCTCCCTGCAGCCCCAGCTGTCCTGGAACTCACTCTGTAGACCAGGCTGGCCTTGAACTCACAAAGATCTGCCTGCCTCTGCCTCCCAAGTGCTAGGATTAAAGGCGTGCACCACCACGCCCGGCTCAACTGGTTCATGTTAAAATCCTACCAAAACATAAAGGAAGCTACCTATAAACTAGTTTCTAATATTCAAATACTCAGAGTAAAAGGAAAGTAATCAACTCCTGGCAGGCAGGACCTGCCCATGAACATCTTCCAGTTGAGCATCTCCAGATTCCAAAACATCTTTAAATCCAACCTTGTTGGAGAGCGTCCAGTCACCTCAGCACTGTTTTCCGCTGTGCTCTGTGCCCAGGAGGCTGACCATATGGATCAGATCAAAGGACGCCCTTGACTTCTGGCTTCAAGTCGGGTTACACATCTCTGGCAGACACCAGGAGACCGCAAGGTGAGAAGGAGGGGCGGGCGCTTTTCCCGCTCTCTTCCTCCCTGCCAGAGTGCCATTTGTCAGCTCTGGCTCTGTACCAAAGGCCACAGCTCTTGTCATGCCGACCTCTCCCTCACAGCTTAATCTCTCTGGAGTCTAGAAACTTCTCTCTCTCTTTACTTTTTCATGCCAGGGCTGCTAACATGCCACTATATGTTGCCATCCCCAGGTACTGCATCATGCGTAGTCAGTTTCTCCTAAACCTACCCAATCCAATATAAACAGCCTCTTAAGGAATGCTGAGCATTTCTGTACCAATACAAACTGTAAAACTACCTAGGAAAACAGAAGAGTCAAGTAGTGATCATCTGTCCAGCCACCTAGCTATGTGTCATGTATCTATTGTGACATGATTATTCTGGTAATGAACAGAACTAAAATTAGAGCTCTAGTCTCCAACAAAAATAGCACTCATTGAGTCTTTAGAGAGTAAAGGGCAGGAAGGTATGTAAGAAGCCACATCAAACTATATAATATGCAATTAAAACAACATGCTATATTATATGAAAGGCCAAGCAACTGGAATCTGAAAATTTTAAATTAAAAAAAATCAAAATGTCTCCAAATCAAAAACTGTGCAGCAACATGACAACCAAAGGCAAAAATCCCACTACGACTTCAATAGGGCAAGTTGTGCTGAAAACACAGGTACACCAAAAATATTACATAAAATTCCCTTCAGACTATATACATAAGTATATACAAAACATAAATGTATTTCATGTTTACACCTGGGTTCCACCATGAAATCTCATTATGTATGTACAAATACTCCAAATTTTTTCCAAAAACCCCCAAATCTGAAAATATTTCTAGTCCCATGCATTCTAGATAAAGGGCACTCAACCTGTTTCAAAATATAATATATTCAGTATAATTAAAGTCATTTTAGGCATACCTGGTAGCATAAGCCTATAATGCCAGTTACTTAGGAGGCTAAGGCAGGAGGCAAGTTCTAGACCTACCTGGACCATGGAATCAGTTCAAGGCCAATCAGTTCAAGTCAACTCAGTAACATCCTATCTCAAAACAAACAGGAAACAAAGTGGCAGGGATAGCTCAGTGGAAAAACATTTCCCTACAGCAGCTGACAGCCCTAGGGGGAATCCCCAGTTCCAGGTAGGGGGTGGGGGCATATCTGGAAAAACCATTTTATTTACTAGTACACAGGATATAGCTGAAATTCAGGATACAAAGAACACAGGCCTCCAGAGCCCTCCAAGTTCCTTGCTCAGGAGTTTCTAACATATGGGTGAATGTCAGCCAGAATAGAACCAGTAAATGAGAGAGGTGAAGGAAGTACCAGCATGCTGATTTCCTGCAGGAGGCTGGGAAGGGCTGCACCGGGGCTCCAGGTCCACCCGCCAGCACAGACCGCAAGTCTCTGCCAAATCTCAGTGATAACACGCCTCCTGCTACTTCTATTTCTCAGAGCATCTTAGGCCAATAAAGGCCTGACCATGGCCTATGACCTATCACAAAGAAATTTTAGAACAGCATATATGAAAGACAAAAAGAGAAAAAAAAGAACAGATTCCAGACAGAAAAGCAAAGCATCACATTATAAGGTTGAGAATTTTTCCATAGCCCTGAGTACATACCTATATGAAATAAGTATACAGACCAAACAGCTACTGATAATAACGTGAATTTTCAACAGCAACAAGAGATGCCAGAAAACAATCAATGCACTTTTCCCATTACAATAAAATCCATCCCGAAATCTAATATCCAGCCATTTGAACAACGCACACAGAGTACTGGTGATTCTTCTGAAAGAGGAAGTGAAACTCCTAGAAGAATGGCCACAAGCTAAACTGAAGAGGCACTGGCTCATATCAGAACTGCCACTCAGGGCACCTGCACTGTCACCACAAAAATCTCAGGAAGGAGGAGCCCGATGGTCAACACCACCAGCTCTTAAACTGTTTTCTACTCACAACTCCCCCAAATCTTTTCTTTTTTGAGGCAGGGTCTCACTATGTAGCTCTATCTAGCCTGGACCTCTCTATATGTAGACCAGACTGGCCTCAAAGTCATAGAGATCCACCTGCCTCTGCCTCCCCAGAGCTGGTAATAAGGGTGTGTAACAGAATACCAGGCCAGCAACCCCTTTTAAACCAAGAAATTTTTCCATAGCCCTGGGTACATACCTACATGAAATAAGTATACAGACCAAACAGCTACTGATAATAAACCATTAAATATTCATTTTTATCTCCATTTTTTATTGATATTTTGTGTATTTCATATATCATTTTTCATTTCTGTTCAGGCATATTCCCCTTTCCCTTCCCCCCACCCCACCCCATCCCATCCCAGAACATGCATTCTGCAATAACTGTCCTGCATCTTTCTCTCAGTCTTTTTTTTTTTATGCTTAGGACTTCACATTTTCCTCCATTAATTTTATATTACTCTAAAATATGGATACATACTCTTCACCCATATACAGTAATTACACAGTCTGAGAATAATTGGTGGGTGGATTCTAGAGCCCGTTGAGAGATTTGCATTATAACAACACAGTTGCTCTCAGATAAACAGAAATATAACAATATTGTCATTCAGCATGCCTTTCGCCTGGGGGATTTGGTACTAGCATCCACAAATGAAAAAATTCATTTTAAAACAATTATTTGTTATACATGCAAGTTTTCCATTTGTTAACAATGAAAGCAAAGTTACCTACTAATGAGATAGCTATGCTTTATTTTTACATAAAGAATTAAATCCTGGGGCTAGAGAAATTACTCAGTGATTAAGAGCACTGGCTGCTCTTACAGAAGTCCCAGGTTCAGTTCCCAGTACCCACATGATGACGAACAAACTTCCTTAACTCCAGTTTCAGGAGAAGCCAATGCCTTGTTCTGACCTCCATGGGCTGTGAACAACACGGGCGCACTTACACACATGCAGACAATACACTCATACACATAAAAAATAAGATAATAAATAAAATATTAAAAATTAAATTTTGGCTGAATATTTGCTACTGGAGGACACAGTATCTTCAATATTTTTCAGAATTGATGAGCATTTCTACTGTATAGTCATCAATGCCAAGAATGCCAAATATATAGTACAAAAATAGCAGAACTGAGTTCAGGGCCATTTCATAAACTACTTGAAGAACTGTCCTGATCCTAAGCCAAATTCACTGAAAGATTTTTCTTAAGATTTATTTTTATTTTATGTGAATGTTTTTGCTTGCATGTATGTAAGTATACCATATGTGTGTGCACAGTGCCAGTGCAGACCAGAAGAGAGTATCAGATCCCCTGGAGAACTGACATCACAGATGGTTAGCAGCCATGTGGTTACTGGGAACTGAACCCAGGTCCTCTGCAAGGGCAGCTGGTGCTCTTAACAGCTGAGCCATCTCTCAAGTTATCAACTCAAACAAGAATTTTTTTTTAACTTTTTTTTTATTTAATTTATTATTATTTTTTGTGTATGTGTATGAATGTACTGTCTGCACTGTGCACCTGTGTCGTGCAATGCAGCAGAGGTCAGAAGAGGGTGTCTCCTGGAATTGGAGTTACGACGGTTCTCAGCCGCCATGTGGGTGCTGGGGATCGAACCCGGGTCCTCTGCAAGAGCAGTCGGCGCTCTTAACCGCTAGGCCATCCCTCCAGCCCTCAAACAAGAATTTTTAAAATCAAACATTTTATTACAATACCATCCAAAGATAGCCTAGCTTGATATTGGTATGCTTCAGAATGACATTAGGAAAATACAAAGTTTTTATTTTCTGTAATTAGACCATCATGTTTCTATATAAGAGCAGTAAAACTGTGTGTACACTAAAAAACACTGTAATTCACTGCACAGACTACTCTGGAATCTGGAGCAAGGTGGTCTAAGTGTTGTGCGCACTGATAAGACATGCAATGTGTTCAGATGTGTTCACATGCCATGTGTTCAGAATGAGACTACAGTGAAGTCACATGACGCAATGTGGGAAACAGCCTGGGTTCACTACCCATTTGATTTTTTTTCTTTTCTTTTTCTTTTTCTTTTCCAAGATAGGGACTTCCTGTAGCCCCAGCTGTCCTGGAACTCCCTCTGTAGACCAGGCTGGCCTTGAACTCACAAAGATCCGCCTGCCTCTGCCTCCCAAGTGCTAGGATTAAAGGCATGGGCCACCACGCCCGGCTCCATTTGATTTTTAATTAAGTTGTAGTTGCTGTATGTTCAGAAACCATTTACTGTTGCCAAATTTCTTGCAATCCCCACATTCTGTGACACAGACTCATTTGGGGTCATGACCCACAGTGGAAGCCGAGGCTAAGCTAGTATATTACATTACTTAAATGAGTTTAATTAATGACCCTTCTGAGCCGACCTGGTGAGTGACTACAGCTAAATGCAAAACATACACACACACACACACACACGCACGCACGCACGCACGCACGCACACACGCACGCGCAAAGTCAAGATGAACTTTAGGATTCTGGTAAGATTACACTGGGAAGGTAGAGAGAGGGAAAGTTTGTGTGAGGGTTGGAAGGTTGGAGGGTAGAAGACTATAAGACAGCTAATGTAATCCGAGGGTAGAAGACTATAAAACAGCTAATGTAATCCGAGAGTAGAAGACTATAAAACAGCTAATGTAATCCCATGGGTAGAAAATCAATGCACAAAGTCTAACCATGAGGGTGCTGGGAATCAAACCAGGGTCCTCTGCAAGAGCATCCAGGGCTCTTAACCACTGAGCCATCTCTTCAGCCTCCTCTTTCTATTCTTAAAGATATGGAGATGCATTAGAAAAAAGTCCCTCTTAAGCCAGGCATGATGGTCCATGCCTATGATTCTAGCACTTGGGAGGTGGAGACAGAAGGCCCAGAAGTCAAGTCTATCCTCAACTATGTGCCAAGTACAAGACCAACCTGGGCTACAAGAGACCCTATCTTGGAAAAAAAAAAAAAAAAAAAAAAGAGGAGGAAGAGGAGGAAGAGAAGGAAGAGGAGGAGGTCGTCCTTTTCTTGGAAGAAATGCAAATTGAAGGCAGAGGAAGATTCACAGAGGTTCTCAGCAAGAATGACAAAGAAGCATCCTCGAGTGCAAGCACTGCGCTGAAGAACTCGGATTTAGAGCAGGTTCAAAACATACTAGTAATGCCAGTAAACCACATTACTACATTCCCATGACAACAGAAATAATGACCCTGGATCATCTTTCTGAAGAGAGAGCCAGGCCCACTCCCCACAGAGAAGGCATATGCCAGGGGCTGGAAGGGCCTAAGCCTTTGAAAACAAACCCTGGCTGACACGGGCTCATTATTCACTCTTCCATTGGGCATAATATGCCTTGTTGGCGCCAAGCATGCCACTCCTTCCCATGCCTGAGTTAAACAGAGAGCAGAGGTATTGTTTCCCTGCAGTAGACCAAATGGAACAAACATGCCCATGAAAGAATGTGGAATATACTAGTCACTTCATTCTAGAAGAACTCAACAAACTTAGAAACGTGTCAAAACCATCAATAAAAGAAAACGAAACAACTCAAATCTAATTGTTTTCCTGAATACTTTTTTTTAACTTAAAAGAAACAAAAATTTATTCTAATTCTAATGAGATGCCATTCTATAGCTGGAATAATCTAAAGAATACTTTAAAAGGTAAATTTTGGACAGCTCAGTCACGGAGAGAAGACAGCACCCACTGATAAATTATTATTTACTACCCGGTGGTAAATAATACCACTTTATCAGGTTAAAAATTTTTGGAATTATATACCATCTAAAAGAATATATGGGGGGCTGGAGAGATGGCCTAGCAGTTAAGAGCGCCAACCGCTCTTACAGAGGACCCGGGTTCGATCCCCAGCACCCACATGGCGGCTGAGAACCGTCTGAAACTCCAATTCCAGGAGAACTCCAGTTCCAGGGGAATTCGAGACCCTCTTCTGAACTCTGCGGCGTTGCACGACACGGGTGCACAGACTTGCATGCAGATAGTACATTCATACACATACAGAAATAAATAAAATTAATAAAAAAATTAAAAAAAAAATATATGGGAGCTAGAAAGACGGTGCAGCAGTTAAGATCATCGAATGCTCTTGCAGAGGACCCAGGTTCAGTTCCCAGCACCCACACTAGGCAGCTAACAGCCATCCGAAGCTGAGCAGTTCCAGAGGACCCAATGCTCTCTTCTGGCCTCCACAGGCATTGCAAAACACTGGTGCATTTACCAACATGCAGGCAATATACTCACACACATAAAATAAAAATAAATAAAAGAGACTACCGTGGTTGCTTTTATATATTTCTTTTTCATTTGTTCTTCAAGAACTCAATGCATACAATAATCCTTCTTAGGGAACAGAGGTTTCATTTCAATTTTATTCAACTCTAGAATAGTCAAGAGTGTGATACATGACTGACTGATGTGATCAAATATTGATTGATTGACTGATTACCGCTTGTCTATTTTAATCTACTATGTTTTTCCAGGTAAAGCTTTTATAATTGGTACTTGTATTAAATGCCAAGTTTTTTGGTTTGTTTTTTTTTTTTGGATAGGGTCTCCCTTTAATCCCAGCTGTCCTGGAGCTCACTCTGTAGACCAGGCTGGCCTTGAACTCAGAGATCCGCCTGCCTCAGCCTCCCGAGTGCTGGGATTAAAGGTGTGGGCCACCACACCTGGATGAAATGCCAAGTCTTTACCAATCATTAGCTTGGCTATAACATTACTCTGGCATTAAAAACAGCATCAGGGGCTGGAAAGATGGCTCTGAGGTTAAGAGCACTGGCTGCTCTTGCAGAGGACCCCAGTTCAGTTCCCAGCAGTCACATGGCATCTAACAAGTGTCCCTAACTCCAGTTCCAAGGAATCTGATACCCTCTTCTGACCTCCACAGGCACTGCATGACATGAGTGTACTCATATACATGTAGACAAAACTAAAACTGAAATAAAAAAAATTTTAATCCAAAGGGCAACAAAAAGAAGTAAAGTTCGGTCTAAGAATAATACAATACTGTATTTTATTCAGTGAAACTGGATTAGAGTGCCTGACTCATGGTGCTAATGTCCTTCCCTTTTAATTAAACTCTTTTATGCCTTTTTGTCTTTTTGAGGAAGGGTCTCCCTTTACTCCCAGCTGACCTGGAGCTCACTATGTAGACCAGGCTGGCCCTGAACTCACAGAGATCCTGCCTGCCTCTGTCTCCTGAGTGCTGGGATTAAAGGTGTGAGCCACTACAGCAGGCTTTTTTTTTATGTGTACGAGTGTACTGTCTGCATGTAGGTTGGTACACCTGTGTCCTGCAACGCCTCGGAGGTCAGAAGAGGGCGTTGGATTCCCCTGGAACTGGAATTAATTAAAGACGGTTCTTAGCCACCATGTGGGTGCTGGGAATAGAACCTGGGTCCTCTGCAAGAGCAGTCGGTGCTCTTAACCACTGAGCCATCATCTTTCCAGCCCCATGCTACTCCTTTAATATGTCAGAAGAAAACTGTGGTGGTTTGAATGTGTGTCCCCCATAGGCTCTAGGTATTCAGACATTTGTCTCCAGTTGGTGGCGCTGTTTTTGGAGGTCTTGGGGTGTGTGGCCATGCTGTAGGAAGTGTGTCACTGGAGGCAGGCTTAGTGAGCTTAACAAGCCTCGTGGTCGACAGTTGCTCTCTCTCTGTTTCCTGTGTTCATTGCGAGATGTGACCCTCGGTTTGCTGCTCCAGATCCAGCCGCCACGCCTCCCGCCACAATGGACTAATTCCCTGGAACCACCATTCGTAAGCTCAAATAAACTCTTCCTTTTATAAGTTCCTTGGTCATGGTGTTTTATCACAGCAACAGAAAAGTGACTAATACAAAAACCATACTCATGGGTCTTTTAAACACAATAAATAAATGAATAAATAAATAAACAAACAAACCACAAAGCAAAATTCCATCATGATCTCCAACTTCACACTTGGGTGACGTTGTTCACCCATTCACTCCCTCCACAAACAGGTGACTACTTAGTGTTGCCAGGCACAGTGACAATCACTAGAAAGACCAACACAAAGACACCTGCTAGGAAGTCCCAATCTCATGGCAGACACAGACATACATGATTGATAAGAAGGTATAGTAATGACTTGACAGAGACATGAACACAGTGCTGTAGGAACCAGCTCCCATGAGACAATGGGGCTAAACTCCATGGGACAGAACACAAATCCTTTAAAAGTTCTCATCCCTACAAGGATCATCATTTCCACGTGGAGGAGTGTGTTTTTCTTCCATGAGAGGATTTAGGCCATGGTGAAGTGACCATCTGTCAGAGATGTTGTAGGTGGGGACCCCTCAATGAGAGGCTAGATTAAGTGTCCTTTAAAGTTCCTTCCAACTCTAAAATTGTACAATTCCATGAGATCAGTGTAGGTTAAAACAGTAATAAGAAGCTTCAGAGAGGGAGGGGAATTTGAACAAAGCCCAAATGATAGCTAGGCCCTACAAAAACAGGAGATGGAGCAAAACAACTCAGCCCACGTGCCAGGTCAGTCTGCAAAGCGTAAAGCAGTGCAAAGCCTAAAGCAGTTAATGACAGGAGCAAGTAACAAGACTAGAATTCTGGAAACAGGGTTGGAATTCTACATTCTACTAGGAAATGAGAGCAGCAAACCTTTCCAAGTCACGTATTCAAGAAAATCACTTTCATGAAACATTAACAATACTATTTAACATACTGACAGCCCTACTGCATTATACTCCCAGTAATCACACAATTACACTTAATGCAATATAGAGTGTGCCAGAGGATCTGACATGAGCTTATATTGGTCTCTGCTGAGGAACAGTCTGAATCTGAACCTTCATAATTTGGCTATGTTCCTCGCCAGCTTTAAACAAATGAATCCCGTGGTTGTGTGCTACGAGTCATTCCCTTCCCTTTTCTGGCCCCCTAGCTGTCGTATCACTGTACTCAGACTTGTTACACAAGGCATCTTCATCTGGCAAGATCAAGATGGACACAGGGGCCTCAACTGGGTAAACCTACAAAGAATACATTAAAAAGGTCACAAATCAAGGACAGGGAGATGGCTCGGGCTGTAAGGTGGTTCCTCACAAGCACGAAGACCTGAGTTCAATCGAGAGCACCCACATTGAAAGCCCAGCATGGCAGCACACACCTGTAACCCCAGCACCGAGAAGAGGAGGACAAGAGGACACATGAGGCTGTGGTCAGCCAGCCTACTTGAATCAATGAGCTCCAAGTTCAAGGAGAGACCCTGTCTCAAAAAAGCATCGTAGAGGGCAATTGGGGAAGACACCTGATGTCAAACTCTGGCTTCCAAATATATGCCCATACATGGATACACACACACACACACACACACACACACACATACATACACACACACATACACACACACATACACACACACACACACACACACACACGCATACACACACATACAGGTCAAGAATGGAAATGCCTTTTCATGGTTCTCTGATAGTCACAGGATGAATGTCACACCCAGCATCAAATTACATCAAAAGTTAACTCCAAGTGGCTATTCCAATAGCCTCAACATACTAAATGAGAGGCTAGGATTCTGAATATTCTCTCGGCATATCACAATTATGTAATATAAGCAGAAATAAATGGCGAACACTGGCGATGAAACTGTGGTTAACCATGCAAAAGTAAGTGTATGAAGAAGAGGAAGAGCGTGCTGGCAAGTGACAGCAGTGGAGTCAAGATGGCAAGAGAGGGCCAGTCCACTGCTATCAGCTCGAGAGTAGGAGGTAGCTCCATGCACTCATGCTAAGCAGCAAGGCTGCTGTTTCCGTTCCACTATCAGCATCAGCTTTGCAGACACTTTTGGCTGAGCTCCTGGCTTACCCCCTTCTCTGAGAGGTTCAGAGTCAGCAAATGCAAGGTCCGTGTATGGGATGACTTCCAGTCGACAGGCATTACATGTCCATAATTATCTGTCAGGGCATTCCAAATCCTTTAAAAGAAGAAAACATCAATGAAAGGTAGCATTCTACATGTCTTTTGTTAAATATCTAGTACTACAATGAAAGAACACAGAATACTGAAGAAAAAAATTAGAAGGTGCAGGTTTTCTTAGAAAACCACCAACAAGAGTAAAGTCTCCGTAATAAGACAGAGTGAAATATCATATAATTGGGCTGACAAAGTTGTCCTATGGAATGTTGTAGAAAACTCACTTAAGCCAGTCATTAACACTTCGACTGTACCATGTGCAGGGCACTGTCTGGGGAGATGGCTTGGCAGGTAATAGCATGTTGTGTGTGTGTGTGTGTGCACAAAGGAAATAAATGTAAAAAAAATTTACATGGTTCCTCATTTAATCCTCCAGACAACATCAGAAACAGAAACCATTATCCTCATTTTACAAATGAGGCAATTAGAAGCACAGGGACTCTGCAGACAGCCCCCACACACCTACGGAATTCACTGTATATCCTACTTTTCTTCTGTAATTCCCAACACAAAGACCTACATTCCTACTGTGAATATTCATTCTCTAACCAAAAGCATTCTATTTTTTCTAGAGAAAGGATTCAGTCTCAATGTGAGACCAGTATTTAATATTGAATTTGTCATAAACTAGGATAAGGACTGAGGCTGATGAACTCAGAGGGGAAACAGTGAGGCTTCACACAAAAAAACACATAGGTTACAGAGCCAGTGCAGTAACCCTGGCTTTTATCAAACAGCATGTTGGAGGGCACTAGCGTAAAACGAAAAGGACATTTGCCTTGAACTCAGGAAACAGACTCTCAAACAATGAGGCAGTCGTTGGCCGAGCTCCTTAAGCTATCTGGGTACCAGCTATCCTGCTATACAGTGAAGTTCGGATGAGAAGAGGCACCTCTCATCCAGATCCAACATCCAAAGCATTAATTCAAACGAACTGTACTGAGGAAAATCACAAATCATACCAAAGACAGCAAACCCCAACCTCATGATCAAAACAGCCAGCATAGTAAAACATGACATTTTATGAAAAAACAAGAGTTCAGAGGCATCATCAATAAGATGAAGTTTAATCAGGTATGTGAAGTTAAACACTGCATTTCTGAACTACTTACTGGCTGCAAAAAAACAATGTCATATTCTTTAAAAGTTAAAATTCATAGCAGGTATTTAATTGTAAATAGTAAGTTATGAAATATTTAGATAAGCCTTTTTTGTAAGCATGTGAGCAATCAGGATACAAAAATAATCCTGGCAGGGGCACAAACAGCAATACCAGTTTACAAGAAGAAAAGCAACATACTTAATGAACAAGGATTTGATGTTAAAGAACAGACCCTGCCAAAAATATGTAACATTCCAAGGGACATGTGGCTTCCAAGCCCTTATCAGCATCAACAGAAACATGAACCCCAACCTGGCTCTTTTACCCCACAAATTTCCCACATACATGGCTCACTCAGCTTTCTACCCTGTTGGAATCCGATCTCTTCAATGCCAATAAGGTAGCTATTTGCTGAGTTTGACCACTCTGGATCACAACTTTTCAAATATTGACAACTGACCACATACCTACCTAACCTTAGCCAAGGACAGAGTAGAATATTCTAGTAGGTGAGAAGTCCTGAG
The DNA here is from genome assembly GCA_009823505.1 of Rhizomys pruinosus. Classification (NCBI taxonomy): domain Eukaryota; kingdom Metazoa; phylum Chordata; class Mammalia; order Rodentia; family Spalacidae; genus Rhizomys; species Rhizomys pruinosus. The sequence goes on from VZQC01005038.1 coordinate 555,454, forward strand.
TTTGGAGGAGCTGTTTTGTCTGCTGCTCAGCTCCTTCTTAAATGAACTAAAAGATAAAAGACAGTGTAGTGATACCGCTCTCTGGGAAGGAGTGTCTGTGGGTGAGTTTGATCTTCCAAGAAAACGGGACAATAAACGGCCCTTTCTCTCTGCCAAGGGCAGAACAACTGTAATTGGAAGGACACGGTGCCAACTTCAGTCAAAGATTTCCAGAATTCTCCAGTCAAGACGTCTGAACTGCCTTCATCCTTATCATGAAGTATTACAGCCAGTCATAAACAACTATCAGGAGAGCTCCTTCCCAAGGTCAAAGTCCTGCCAACAGCAGATTCTACAGACACTCTCCTAAGGACCTCAGTAGGTAAGTACAATCCATATTGACCAAAACTGAAATCAAAGCCCAGGGATGCTAAGTACAAGGGCCTACATCAAAGCAGTTTGTGGGTAAAAGGACTGAAAGGGGACGGAACGGACCCAATAAAGTAAGTTTATACAATAGAGAGGGGACAAAGACAGAGGTGAGCCCTAGTTCTTGAGATTTTTTTTTTTTACACATTCCCAAATCAAAAGACATGTACTCCTGCCAGCAAGGCACCTACTAAAAACTATTAAAAGAACAGGGGCAAAAGCTGTAGCCCAACTGCTACAGTATATATAAGCCTGGATTCAAACCCCCAGCACCACATGATACTGGATATACTGGTGCATTCATGTAATCTCAGCACACATGAGGTAGAGGGAGGAGAATCAGGAGTTCAGGGTCATCTTCATCTACATAATGAGCTTGAGGCCTGCCTCAGCTACAAGTGGCTCTTTATCCAAGAAAAAAATAATAAAATAAATAAAATAAAAGCCACAAAATAAACCCAGGCATAATGGCTTAAATGTCTATAATTCCTGCACTTGGCAGAAGTAAAGATTAATTCAAGGGTCATCCTCAGCTACATAGCATGTTTAAGGCCAGCCTGGGCTACTGAGACGAAAGAAAGAAAGAAAGAAAGAAAGAAAGAAAGAAAGAAAGAAAGAAAGAAAGAAAGAAAGAAAGAAAGAGAGAGAGAGAGAGAGAGAGAGAGAGAGAGAGAGAAAGAAAGAAAAAGAAAGAAAGAAAGAAAGAAAGAAAGA
>VZQC01005038.1:557055-755884 GCA_009823505.1 Rhizomys pruinosus
AAAGAAAGAAAGAAAGAAAGAAAGAAAGAAAGAGAAGGAAGGAAGGAAGGAAGGAAGGAAGGAAGGAAGGAAGGAAGGAAGGAAGGAAGGAAGGAAGGAAGGAAGGAAGGAAGGAAGGAAGGAAAGAAATATTTTCAGTGTAGCCACCTATGTTTGAAGCAAAAGCTAAAAATAAATTTTCCAGAATGTCCAGCTAAATGAAAAATAGATACTCTAAGAATCTTCATAAGAGCCTGTTTTAAATTACTCATAAATTTCAAATCCAGAATGTGCACTAAGTCTTACTGAGTCAGTCTATAAATCTACACACATATAAAGCAACCTTTTCTGGAAAATAACTTTCACAGATGTCACCTTTTGTAATTGACTACATGCCTATCTGTGCTTATAAAACCCAATCATAGCCGTGCGTGGCACACGCCTTTAATCCTAGCACTTGGGAGGCAGAGGCAGGCAGATCTTTGTGAGTTCAAGGCCAGCCTGGTCTGCAGAGTAAGTTCCAGGACAGCTGGGGCTACAGGGAGACCCTGTCTCAAAAAAAAAAAAAAAAAAAAAAAAAAAAAGACCGAAAAAAAGAAAGAAAAAAAAAGAATTCCTTATCACCGGCCAGCATGACGGGTTGGCAGGTGCATTCTCCACGTTCTTCCACGATGCCAGTCACAAAGACCCAAGTTCAATCCCCATGGACCGACATCACGGAAGAATGTGGAGAATGCACTCCTGTAAGTTGTCTTCCTCTATGTGTGCGCTGTGGAGCAGGTGCCCACACACATGCACACTAAATAAAATGTAATAAATATTGTCCCTTAAACAACTAAAACATCTACCCCACCTAGTCCCTCCACTCCTGATGGTTCTGAAGACCATCCTTCCCATCACCCTCCCAGACCACTCAATTCACTTTCGGCATCTCTAGGGTCTCTTCTCTCCCTACAAAGAGAAAATGCTCCAGGTCCTTGGCTCTAATTATTCCTTTTTGCAACAGTGGCACATAATTACAACCTTCACCTAACCAAATTATAACTGAGACTCAAAGCGGTTAAGTAAAGTGCTCTCATAAATCCCTATGAATTTCCTCAGTGAAACTAGCCACCGCTGATTCTGTGATCATGCTCGGTTGCGCTCAAGTCTTGCCGCTATCCTTGCCTCTAGTTACCGGAGCCCTTCATTTTTTGTCTCTGTGGCAGCTTGATCTTGGTGGGTCGTGGCATGAATGGGGTTCACACGCTGTTAACCTAAACTCCCAGACCTCCATCGGGATACAATATGCGGGTGGTTTTCTCCATAAAGTCTTCCTCCAGACATCCCTTGCACAAACATCTATGAAAGCACCGCTAACAAACCTATGTTCCATCCTACTCTGCGTCCTATTTGAGAGGGGCAATGCTCATTTTGGTATTCCCAGTGCAAAGCACTTGGTAAGGGTTGAAGTTGAATGAATGAATGAATGAATGAATGAATGAATGAATGAATGAATGAAATGAAATGAACCCCGCGTGCCCTAGCTGGCAGGGTCTCACACGGAGGGCCCCGGGATGCACCCCAAGATCTGCAGCAGGGCAGAGGCTGGACTCTAGGGATTTAAACTACAGCGCCCGGCCTCTGCCCCCGGGCGGGGCTGGCCGCTGCGGAGGCGGAAGGAGGACGCGGGGCGGGGCCTCTCGGGGTCCCGGGCCGCGGCGCCGCGGCGGGCGGGGGCAAGGTAGGGTAGGGCAGGGCAGGGGCCGCTCCCGCCCACTCCGGCCCGCACTCACTCGTCCCCCTGCAGGAGGCTGCCCTCAGTGATGGGCCGCACGGCCGCCGGTGGAGACTCGGCGTCGGGCCCCGAGGGTCGGAAGCACAGGCTCAGCTTCTCCTCCAGGCTGCAGGCCAGCGCCGGGAAGCCGTCACCGCCCGCGCGCGCCCCCGCTCCGGCCTCGGCGCTCGCATGACGGTTCTCCTCGTTCTGGAGGCTCCGTACCGGCTCCTGGAACTCATAGAAATCCTGCCAGTCTCCGTCAGCCGCCATCGCGCCGGGTGAAGGCCCCCGCCCCGCCTCGCCAGGATGACCCCGCCCCTCCGCCATCAGGCCACGCCCCCGTCACCGCCCCCCAGATGCCGCGCCCTGTGCTAGTTGGAATCCAGTTGGCTCCGGAGTGGGCGGGTCTCCGGCTGCCCCCCTCCTGGACTTAATCCTAAGTACCCAGAGAAAGAAAGATCCTGAGTTGACTCACTTCGTATATTCTTTATCATTTCTGAATAACTTCCCTCCTAAGTACCTAGTACCCTGACTATAAGTGCCTAAAATGAAGCACATAAAACTTGTAACTGACCGAGTGTCAGATTTTTGCACCAAGGCGTTTGTAACTCTCCAGTTACAACTACAGGGTACTGGAAAATGTTTAAGTGATATCGAAATGCATTCCGCAAATATTTTTTATCTCTCCCACATTCAAAGTACATGCTAGCTGAATAATTAGTGAGTTGTTATTTGCAAAGTACTTAAAAAATGCCTGACAGACGTACCTATGTGCATGTTATACAAGTCAACACGTGGGCACTCCCTTCAGGGGTACTTACTACTGGAGCTGGGTTAAGATGAAGGAGAAATTAAATCTTGTGACAAGTATGGTTGGGGAATGGAATATATTTTGCAAGATGAAAAGACTTATGGAAGTTGATAGTAGTGGTGGTTGTACACGTTATGAATGTGCTTAATGTCATTAAACTGAATACTGAAGATGGCCAGGATTGAGAAGGAAAGAAAGTAGAAGCAATAATGTCCAGAAACTAATAGAACCATTATGTCTTTAAAGTTGTCATTCAGGGGGAGAAATGTAATTAGATAATGAGCTCTGATTTTGAAAGACAATCTAAAATTAGGAATAAAACCTTTCTACAGTAAACTTTATCTCTTGGCAAAGTAGAAGCTGGTCTTTAAGAAGGCATGTTAATACAAAAATTTCCTTATTTACTATTCCAATGAGTTTTGTCTATTTCAGTGATTTATCCCATAGTAAGCAAACACTTTTATGGCTAAGCCTAAGAATCTGTTAATAAATACTTTTTAATTTTATTTATTTATTGTGTGTATGAATGTACTGTCTGCATGTAGGTTTGTGCACCCGTGTCACGCAATGCCGCGGAGGTCAGAAGAGGGCGCCGGATTCCCCTGGAACTGGAGTTCTCCTGGAATTCTAGTTACAGACTGTTCTCAACCGCCATGCGGGTGCTGGGGATCGAACCTGGTTCTCTGCAAGAGCACTCGGTGCTCTAAACCGCTAGGCCATCTCTCCAGCCCCCAACTAAATACTTTTAAAGCACCATTGTTCTCTCTTCCCTTTGAAACCACAATGGAAACAGAGGTTGAGCTGTACCTGGTCAGGAGCTAAAGCTAATGTCAACAATGAATCGTTTTTAAATTAATTAGGAAACCATTCTAACCTTGCTAATATTCACAGACCTGAACATTACTCAAAAGCTATGCTTTGAAAGTATCAAAGACCTATGAATCGGTATACAGCCAATCACCGAAGGTCGAGTTACAAGGAGACTATTGCAGTATCTCAAACTCTGCAAATTTCTACATACAGCTAAGGCAAAATCTTTTTCCTTTCCCTTGACACTTGCTTTTACCTGCATGACCTCTGTGTGTGTGTGTGTGTGTGTGTGTCTAAATTATTTTTAGAACCTATATGTAGTACTGTCAGGTTTTTTTCCTGTTTTTACATGAATTGCCATTGGGTTAGCTCTAATGATCTCAGAATTTTATTAGAGTCAGATTTTCCACACAGGATATGTTTTACTTTTAATTAAATTCAAATTACCTTATATCACCCTAGACATCTTGAATACTCCATTTAGAAAACAAGATCTGAATCACTTTTCTTAGTCAATTTGCTTGCACGTCCGAAGTAACCTTAGCATTCAATGTAATCTATGAAAAAGGCTCCCAAGAAATTATTTTGTCACTTTGTAAGAGCAAAACAATGAGATTGGGGGAAATAAAAAAAACAGTAGTGTGCAATCAAATGTTAATTTTTGCTTTCGTGGATTTTAAATAATTACTGTAAACATGAAGAATTAATAGCAAAGAGTTTTAAAGGGGGAATGCTTGTAATCAGGTAGACGTAATCTAACACTATTTCCCTTCATGCCTTCCATGCTCCTTTCTCTGCACAGGTAGATCTGGGAATTCATATTGCTAGACAGCCTTACAGCCAGCCATTCACTAGAGCCTGATTTCTTAAACTGTGGGTCACAAGCCTGAATGTGTGGATCACAAAAATAAAAAATAAAAGAAACAGCAAAAGGTTTCTGAACTTAGGACGACCAAAAGTTAATTCCAATTCAAACACGTAAGAAACATCTCTACATGTTTCTGGCAGCCCTAGCCCATGTCCCATCACAGGAATTCATTGCAGCCTTGATTCTGAACGCCAGCAAATGCCCTTTACATGGCGCATACCCACACACCCCACAGTCATGCCCGAAACGTCTCCACTCGGATTGGAAGCTCTTGCATGTGGCAAATTGCATTGTTTCTGCTGTACATATAAAGTGTCCTGCCTTATAGGAACATAATGGTCTGACATAGTTAAAAAAAACTTTTAACATAATACTGTCATTCCTCAGTGTGTAAATATCAAGCTGGTATAACTTTGGATTGGATTGGACTAGATTGGATTGCTTGGTTTTAAAAACTACTTTTTGTGTTGCCGACTTGAATTTCATTAAAAAAATTACTAAATGAATTTTGGCTTTGGAGTAGGGCAGGATTTCCAACAATTTCTGTAATAAAAAGGCCCTAAACATTTCTGTGTATATATTAATGTGAAGCAGCATTAAGATTTGTTTCCATAAAATAAACAAATACCTCCATGTAATTAGTATGTAAATTTGTTTTCATCTTTAACATAATTATTTGCATATTAAACTACTGTTTTAAAATACATTTCTTTATGATTTATTACTTGTAAATATTTTATTCGTATGGCTATTTTTAGGATCACATAAAAGTTTCCTGAAGAAAAAGGGCCATAGATAAAATTCAGGAACTCATCCAATAGGAGGCCCAAGTCTGCCAAGTCTGTGGCCCTCATCCTTTGGTCTATGCTTTCTTTTTGCTTCATTGACCCAGACTTTCTTTTTTTTTAATTTTATTTATTTTTATGTGTATGAGTGTAATGTGTGCATGTAAGTTGGTGCACCCATGTTGTGCAATGCCTCGGAGGTCAGAAGAGGGCGTCAGACTCCCCTGGAACTGGAGTTAAAGACACTTCCTAGCCGCCATGTGGGTGCTGGGAATCGAACCCAGGACCTCTACAAGAGCAGTTGGCGCTCCCAACCGCTGAGCCATCTCTCCAGCCCCTACTCAGACTTTCTAAGAGACTACAGCCCCATGTTCCTATTCCCCACGTCCCTTCACCAGTACTTCCTGTCATCGGCCTTACCCTGCTTTCCGGTAACTCGCCTCCCCATCAGCCAAATTCCAGCTTCCTAGATTGCCACCAATCTGAAAAAAATCACAGGCTTCTCGAAGCCTCTCCAACATACAAAGGCTTCTGGGGAGGAAGAGAGGTTCACTTCATCATGGCGCACAGCCCAACTCTACTAACTAGCCCATTCAAACTTAGTTATTTTTCACCTATTATTTCCTGCCAGCTCCTAGAGATCATATGAAAATAAACATGCATAAATGAATCTGCTTATCTGATAAATTAAGACGAGTTAGCTTGGGGAAAAAAAATCACTTAGAGCACTTGATTCAAAATGAGAGAAGAGAATAACAGTTAAAGAGAGCTTCATGATACTTGGTAATATGCTCCCATAAATCAGTGAAGATAGAAAACTTATCTCCCTAATTTTACAGTGCATTTAAAATGTGCACATATCATATATCCCAGTGGAAATCTAAATTAAAATGGAAAAGTAGGTTATTCACCATGTAGGTCAACTAGACATATAATTAATTGGGACATATAAAAGTACAAAAGAAAGGAATTACTAAATATAAGAATATAAAATACCTCACTTTTCAAAATGGCATGTTTAACAAATGCTGAAAGCATCTCAAAGCAACAAATAAGAAGATATATTTGAAAAGATATATATGACAATTTCTAGAGAAAAACAGATAATGGCTAAGTTTACTTGGTAATTACAAAGAGAAAAAGGCAGACAGAGAAGGAAACAAAAGTAAAATGAATTCAGAAATCTATACTGATCCATGACTATAAGGAAATTTCTTTGCTTGTCAAAAAAAGGAAAACTCGTCAATCCGTGAAGGGAAACAAACTGAACAGACCGGAGTCCAAAATGACAACTCCAAAGAAATTAGACTGTTTTCTTCTCACCCACTTGTGCCCCTTTCCCAAAGCCTAGGGAACAAACTGCGGAAGAGGAGGCGTGGTAGATTGTAAGGGCTGTGGAGAGATAGGGGTGAATCATGAGACTATAGGAATATAGTCTGGACACCTGATTGATCAACATGCCTGTGCATACAAGCTTCTCCAACTGGACTATGGGAACCTTGTGATTGTGGTGGGTCAAAATTTGGACAATAGATGACTTGCCAAATGCACCAATCTACTTAAGTTGTATCGACAATACTGAGGTAACTCATTGTTTTATCTTGCAAAATCAACTCGGTCGATTGTATTGAGAAGTCCCTTAAGAAATAAACAGAAAAACCTGTAAAAAATATAATTACAAAATAACAAAAGGAAAACTCACACTGCTTTCCCTTTATTTTCCCTGCGATTCAAAAGGAAGAAAAACAAACATTTTGAACATAAGTCAAAGACCACAGCCACAGAAGAAAAGTTATATATTCCCTATTACTGTTAAGAGAACGAGGATAGAGGAAATAAAGATTGCGTGAGATACATCCGCTTGAGTATGTGTTTCTCCATTTTTGTATCTGTAATAAGTGGTGATATCAAGTAGATCATTCATTTCACCCTCTATTATTAAAGGATTTAATAGCATGACTGGCATACTGTCTGAGATAAACTAAATAAATGACTCACACGACCAATTTAGAGCACTTGTAATCAAGAGTGGATCATTCCCAGTATATCCTCAAATTGATGAGGCAAACTTTAGATGACGATACAGCTTACACTTTAAGATATTAAACATACGGATGCTTTATAAACCCTCTTCCATACAATACAACGAAAAGAGACGCATATAAAGGACAGCCAGTGCTGTTTCACCCTGGCAGGTTACACAGAAAGCGGCCACCGCGAGGGAAATCGCTCCAAGGCTTACTGCCTGAGTGTTTACTGCGATGTAAGCATAATGCTGGTCTCTGAGAAGACTAACTTCAAGATAAGGCTCTGACAGCAATTATTTTCTTGAATACAGTTTAAAATTCCTAACTCCAGAGCAGCGCTCTCCAATCTAACCTAAGGTAAGTCTTATATTTTAATCATTAACTTTATGAATACTAATACGCATTCATAAAACATAAGCGTTGGTGGTCACTGCGAGAGACTTTGAATGTTCAGAGATAGAACTGGAGGTACTGAGAAGAAACTCAGTGGAGATGAGCCATCTACTTTTTTCTTTTTTTAAGTTAGTTTTTTTTATTGATGCTTTGTGCATTTCATAACATTTTTTCCAATTCAGTTCAGCTTCATTCCCTATTCCCTCCCCCCCACCTCTCCCCACCCAGGATTCATGCATTCTGCCATTAACTGTCCTGCATCTTCTCTCAGTTCTTGTTTTTTTTCATTTTTTAGCTATAAGTGTAATCTATCTAGTACAAGCATCCTTCATGTAAAAACTATCTGCAGGCTGTTGTCCCCAAAAACACCTACAGCCCCAACCGATACAGGTGAAGGGGGTGACCAGTTGTTGTTCAATTCAAGTTGATTCAAATGGGAGTGTCCAGACTAATTGCTCTGATTCACCATTCACCGCCAAATTCGCAGCCCTATCATTTACACGCCCCCTCTTCCGCAAGTATGTTCCCTAGGCTTAGAAAGGGGCAGAGGTGGATGAGAGGTAAAACATGTCCCCCTCTGTAGCTGTGACCTTGGCTTTCTATCAATTCGTGGCTGTTTCCCTTCATGAGGCTGGACCATTTGTCCAGGTGAATACAGTCCTTTCAGTCCTACTAGTGAAGAACAACAGGCAATTAGATATATAAGTATTTAACCAGCACTAATATTTATGGTAGGTTACTTTAGCATGGACACATATGTTTGGATGTTGTGTTAATCCATGGATTACAATTTTTCCCCCCTGTTAAAAATATGACAGGGTCTTACTGGGCTCTTAATAACATATCCTAATCTTTAGAGGATGTAAGCTTGGGCATCAGCCATGGGTTTAATATTCTCCAAGGGGAGAGCCAATAGCCAATTAGATTTGGGATATACAGGCACATGGCTGCCTCTGCTGCACAGTATTTCCAGGCAGGTGAGGTGTAGCTGGTGCTGACGGTGGAGTCTTGCTTGACTCAGGGAGACCCATATTTGCTTTATTGGTTTAGTGGCCTTTGGTAACACTCTCTGGCATTCCAGAGGCCATCTGTACACTTGCATGTGTGGTCTCAATACATCCCTCCCATGTTAACGTCAGGTCTTCGGCAGCAGGGTCTTATTGCCTCTCCTCCTGTAGGTATCCCAACTTAGAGGCAAGGAGCCCTTACCTTTTGTGGGGCCTTGGATCCCCTGGCCAACATCCACCTGGTAGAACAATCCATTGCTGATGTCAGAGCTCCTGTATTAATATATTTTGCCTGAGTGCATAGCCCTAGGACTTTAGTATTATATTTGGTTCTGAACTGAGAGTAATCCTTTCCACAGTTCCCATGTCTAGTAGTCAATTAAAGAAAGCAGTTAAGCAAGCCTACTTTCCATTCATTTGAGGGAGGGCTGTGATTAAGTTTCTTATCAATTGTATTGAAGTCAATGACTAACAGTCAATGACATTTAAGTAAGTAAAAGGGGAGGTCTAGGATCAAGGTGGCATCAAAGGAGGTGGCAAAGGGTTTCTAAGACAGACAGTTCAGAGGAGTTTGTAGCTGAAGAGAAGCTGTGAGGCTGAGATTATACCTACATGAGCTGACAGGATTCAGTGGAAGAATGTCCTTTGCGTTCGATACAGTGATTTCATGTATATCATATACATGGTTGTACTCTATTTTCTGTTATGCTTATTAATATAAATTTCTTATAGGAGTGTTCTAAATTTTCAACGGTCTCCACAGTGTTAGGACCAAGAAATCATATCAACCAGCAATAGCCCTCAAAAATCAGCCAAGAAAGTCCCCCCAAATTGGCAGTAATGGGGATAATAAGAAAATAAACGTTAGCTTCTTAGTTCAGTAGGTTTTGTGTGTGTGTGTGTGTGTGTGTGTGTGTGTGTGTGAAACAATAATAGCTATAGAAGAGAGGAAGTAGAGGGGAAGACACAGAAGGGGGAAATGATCTTTTCAAAAACTTACAAAATTAAATAAAAAAGAAAATAAGCATTATAATTGAGGTATTCTAGCCTTTCCAAATTTTTCTTAGGTCTTCATTGTATCCCTCCTAAGGGTTGATGTCCAAAATTATTAGAATTTCTTTTGCTATCTTTATTTTTAAAATTTTTTTAATATTATTTATTTATTTATTTATTTATTTATTTATTTATTTATGTGTATGAATGTATTGTCTGCATGTAGGTCTGTGCACCGGTGTTGTGCAATGCCGTGGAGGTCAGAAGAGGGCGTTGGATTCCCCTGGAACTGGAGTTCTCCTGGAATTGGAGTTACAGACGGTTCTCAGCCGCCATGTGGGTGCTGGGGATCGAACCCAGGTCCTCTGCAAGAGCAGTCGGCACTCCTAACCACTGGGCCATTTCTCCAGCCCTCTTTTGCTATCTTTAAAGGAGTATTGCTTTGGAAGTAGGGATGAGAGTAAGGGTCTACCCTTACATTTATTTACTGTGCATGTATGCTATGCTCACACATGAGTGTGCACAAGTACCACAACACACGTGTGGAGGTCGGAGGACAATTTGCAGAGGTTGCTTCTCTCCTTCCATCATGTGGGTTCCAGAGATTGAATTCAGGTCCTTATCCCTTGAGTCATCTGGCCAGCCCCTAACAGAAGTTTTAAAATATTTTTGGTTCTTTTGTATTTTATGTGTATAACTGTATTGCCTGCATGTATGTGAGTGCGCCCATGTCATACAATGCCCACAAAGGTCAGAAAAGGGCATTGGATCCCCCTGGAACTGGAGTGATGGATGGTTCTTAGCTCCCATGTGGATGCTGGGAACAGAACCCAGCCAGGTCCTCCGCAAGAGCAGCTAGTATTCTTAACTGCTGAGCCATTTCTCCAGCCCCAATTTTTTAAAGCTGTAAGTTTAATAGATTTGTTTTTGCCCTTTGTTTTTTTAAGTGTGTCAGTGTCTTGACAGCAAAAGAGCAGTTTCAAAATTGTTGCATCAAAATAGCCTCTTCAAAATGTTATGAACCCAAATAGACATACTACTTAATCCAGACAGGAATTTGATCCACAAAAGCAAAACAAAGTGGACTGTTAAGATAATTGTTTACATCGTTTAAGCAAACACACAAGTAATTACTCAATTTTCTGCTCAATTTGACTAGGGTAGGCATAAAAGTACCTAATTGTTTCTAATTTGGTATTATAGGGTTAAAACTAGGGAACTTGCAAATTCCTTGTTCTGTTGTTTAAAGAAATGTTACTCCTATCCCATGTTGTAGAGAGTAACTTGCAAGCTGGGGATAGATTTGCTATTTAGAAAAGTAAACCAATGTAAATCTGGGATCTCACCAGATGAGGGCTTTCAATTGCCTGAATTCCCACCAGACCCTGAATTTCACTAAGTAGGTGGGGTTCCAAGGACCTCCACCACCAGAGTGGCATTTTCATACACCCACACCACAAGGTGAAAGGATGCTAGAGAGGTGTTCTCTAGGCTGCACCTGCCAGGCTGCCAGCTAGCCTCCCGGCAGCCTTTTCCTCTTGTTATGCACTGATCTATGTCCCTTCAAATTTCTTCATTGAAACTCTCAGCGTGGACACCTCAGAATGTGGCTACATTTGGAGATAACATTTTAAAGCAAGTGATTAAGTTAGAGTGAAGCCTTCAAGAGGGCCCTAGTCCAATCTCTCTTTTGTAATAAGAGGCTAGCTGAGTGCACAAAGAGATCCACAGACACCTAGACACAGAGGAAAGACAATGCAAAGACAAGGTGAGGTGAGAGAGGAAGGCCTCACCAGAAACCAGCTCTGCTCACACCTCCGCCTTAGACTTCCAGCCTCCAGAACTAGGGGGAAATATATTTCTGTTGCTTAAGCCACCTGCTGTCTTTCTATTACACTGGCCTAGTAATGAGGTTCCACCTTCCACAGCCATCACAGTGGTTTCAGAAGTCCCCACAACATGCTCACAAACTCAAGGCCAATAATTCCATTCCTTCTTCGGCCTTTGGGTGGCAACCCTGGAAAAACAGCACAGCATATTGAGCAAGTGATGGGTGAGGAGCAGAGCCAGGTCTTTCTGTTCCCATCAGCCCCACCCCTAGAAGAGAAGAGTTGACATTAGGAAGATGGATTAGACAAGCAATGCTGCTCAGGCAGAACAAGTGAGGTGAAGGTGTTCTCCAGTCAGTCCCTGGGAGATGACCTGCAAGGGACCAGAGACTGGGCAAAGGTGGCAAGAGTGGTTGTTGTCTTTTTTTTTTCATCCAGCGAGGTGGTAACTCAGATAAAGGACCTGGATGTCAGTGTCCCCATGAGCCCAAAGTAGAACATCATACAGCTTCCAGAAGAGTCTGGGTTCCAGGTCTAGAATTTGGAGTCACATAAGTTAAGAATGGGTCTATTTCTTACAGAATTCTCAAGGCCCCAGGCTGGAGCAGGAACTCGTGGTGATGGCACTGAGAGAGAGGGCAACAGAGCTAACAGTCCACACGTTCACCATTTGTTGGGCCAGGATACATGATGTTCCCCCCTGGAGGCCAAGTGAACATCCCAGAAGAGAGCTACACTTGAGTCATCTTGAAAGGGATGCACCAGAAAAGTTAGCAGTGTGGAGGAGACTAAGTCAGCTTAGGGCCATGGGAGACTGCAGTGTTGAAAGGGATGAGAGGCAGGCAGAGTGAAAGAGCACAGGGAGTCCAATCCTCAGCTGGCTCCCAGCTCAGGGCTCAGCAGGAGTCAGGAGACGGGTACAAATATAAGATGGAAGTTATTTATGTTAATGTCTAAAAATAAAGGTGAGTTTTCTCTTCGCTATGACCTTGCAAATTCAGCCCTTTCAAAGTGTCATTTACATGATACTCAGTGACCTTTAGCTCTCCGCGCTGTGGGAACTGCATGTCAACCCCTTTCCACATCTCTGTTAGATCGCTCCCACTCCCGCCCTGTCAAGGCACAAAGACCTCGTTTCCTTTCAAAAACATTAATAATTATCTGATAAATATCGATTCAGGCAAACATGAAAGCTTGAGGAGTTTGCTATCCCCGTACAATCAAAGTGCAACCCCTGCAGCCGGGGGTCAGCTGGCTGCACTACAGTGACAACTCGTTGATACTTAAAACACTAATGAATATAAATGTCAAGTGGAAACAGGTGTTAGAGGAAGGGAGAAGATGTAGACCATATAAATGAAATGTCTTCCAAAATTCCAGGCTAGAACAAAGGTGTAATGTGGTTGTTTAAATAGATCAAGGAAAACGTTCACAAGCTTTTTCCAGCCCTTCATCCCATCATGAAAGACTGCTGGGTAGAAAGTACTCAGTACTGGAAATCACAGAAGACCAAAGACACCTGTCCTGGGGCAAAGGCAATTTCAGAGAAAGTACAGTTCAGACGCCTTCTGCTTCACCTTCAGAAAGCGAAGGTGACAAGGACAACTTTGCTGTTAGATGCTTTGATTTGGATCAGCTCATGTGTCTGTCACACCACCGTGATGTTTAGCTTGGTGTTTGACAAGTACGGACTCTTCTACTTCACAGGATCTCTGACACAATGCTAGCATATCTATCAAACATGCCTAAAACTATTTATTTACTCTTCCTTTGTTATTCAAGCTTGTCACAAATCTCTCAGTCCTCTAATAGGGATGACTACATTATACAGGTGTGGAAAAAGTTGGTAGCAGGGGAAAGAATTACTGGGTCAGAAGACACTGAAGTCTCTGGCTTCGGATCAGATTTCAGTCCTTTTTTTCTTTTTGGATTATCTACTAATGGGATGAAAGGGACCAAAATTTAAGAAGCAGAAGAAGAAGTCTCTGTTATTTGCGCATGAGAAACATTTTGTTTTGTTAAGAAGGCAAAGCTGCTCTCAGAGTTGTAGTAGCCCTTCTCTCTCTGCTTCCCGAGTGCAGGCTGAGGATCCAGGCATGCACCATCATACTTGGGTTAACACCTGAGAAATGGTACAGAGAACTAAAAATGCTTTTCCAAGTTTCCCAGTCAAATGGATAAGAAGCAAAGCACCTGACTAGACTCTTCTACTGCAGCAACGGAAAGACTATCTCTATTTTTATGGTGGCCTACCTATGAATAATTTATAAAGTTCAATTTGTTTGTTTCCATGAATTGTTTTGAAGATCAATTTATTTCTAAGTCTGTCCTCTATCTAAAGGTGATATTAAAATGGATTCCCATAAGCAAAGGGTGGCACAAGCTCAAATTGTTCTTTTAATACTCCCTGAAACAGACATTGATTTTTATGTGCACTTAATAATAAATGGTAAATGATTCTGGATGGAGAGATTCATCTCCACATCTAATAAAATAAACGATATTTAGCTCTTTAAAATTACTTTCTTTAATTGGCAATCTGCTATAAGGAAATATAGCATTTACATCTTCCCAAAGTGTCAGAAGAGTAAAGAAAGATTACCAAATCTCTCAGCTCTACATGTTTTGCTTGCAAATGTGATGGGTATGTATGCATCAAATTGTTTTGTTAAGAATCAAATTTACTTCTTATTGGTTTCAGGGAATCAATGATATTTTCACTTATAATACTGGAGGGTTTTTGTTTTTTGATCTTTTTGAGACAAGGTCTCCCTGTGTCTGCCTCTGCCTCCAAGTACTGAGATTACAGGTGTGTGCCAAGATGCCCAGCTAAAATTGGAGTTTTAAAAATATTTTATTTATTTTTTGCATATGAGTATATTGCCTGCATGTATGTAAGTGGACCCAAGTCATGCAATGCCCAAGGAGTTCAGAAGAGGGCATTGGATACCCTGGAACTAGAATTTAGGATAGTTGTTAGGTGCCATGTGTGTGCTGGGAATAGAACCCAGGTCCTCTGAAAGAGCAGACAGTCCTCTTAACCACTGAACCATCTCTCCCGCCCAAATACCGGAGTTTTTAATTAGCCCTTGAGTTCTTTTAATCATAGAACACTCTTTTTCATATTTTGTACTTGCATTATCATATTAGTTGTTTTATTTGAAAATATCTACCTTAAAATAACTTTTGATTAGGCCAGGTGTGGTGGCACACGCCTTTAATCTCAGCACTCAGGAGGATCTCTGTGAGTTCAAGGCCAGCCTGGTCTACAGAGTGAGCTCCAGGCCATCTGGGAATACAGGGACACCCTGTCTCAAAAAGACCAATCAATCAATCAATCAATCAATAAATAAATAAATAAACTTTTGGGTAAGACATACCACTGAATACTGCTGTGTGCTTCTTTTTAAATGCATTTATTTGGCCCAAAGGCAGCCTTGAAATGAGTCACTTCCCAGACTCCTTACATACATATCCTGTTTGATCCACTGTCATCCACTGTGCTTACGTTTGTGTCTGAGTCTGCGTGTAGGTACATGTGTGTACGTAGGTCTGAGGGTGCATGTGCCCATCTATGCAGGTGTGGAGACCAGAGATTGAAGTTGAGTTTCTTCCTCTGTGGCTCTCTCCCCTTATTTCTTTAGAGACGTTCCCCTACTGAGCCTGGAGCCAGCTGATTCAGCCTCCCTCTTCCCCTCACAGACACTCTCTGCCTTGCCCAACTGGCCATGCAAGTTCATGTCCTCCTATTGGGACACTTTACCCACTCACCCATCCCTCCAGCCCCTCATTCAAATTTTTCTCTGAAATTCGTCTCTTTCCTCATCTAGCAGTTTTAAATGACTTGCTATTTTCATATCTGTTTCTGTTATTTTACTCTCTTATTTTTGTCTCTGAGACTTCAACTGGACAGTCATGTGCTTAGGACAGTTTTTCTCAGTCACTCCCATTTCACTCTAGATCACAAAGGCTCTGGCAATGTTTATTCCCATTTCAGATCCAATCCTGACCCAATCTTAAGAGATAAATAAGGGAACTGCTATTCACTAAGACGCCTCCACCTTTCCCCACAGTCAGATCCAGTAGTCAGGCTGGACTAACCATCTCTGTCAGGACAGGATCACTGAAGAAGTGGAAGCCTACAGCTAGGCCTGCTGCTGGAAGTGGATCCACTGGCCATGGGAACAGAGGAGATGCCCAGCTGCAGAGGTTGAGGCTATTCACTGAACCAGGTACTCAGCATAATGATGGACTCCACAGCACGTTTGAGGCTCCCAGCTCAATCTACTCTCCCAGACAGTGATGAGGGATTCACCAGAGGGCAGGACCCTGAGGCCCAGCCAGCCAGAAAATAAAAGGGCTCTGTACAGACTAGTCTTCTAACAGACAGCTGGATCTTTGCAGGTCTCAACTACAGACCTGGATCTGGTGCAGAGGGGTCTTTAGCACAAAACTGAAGAAGTTTAGGTTGTCACTTGCATAGACCTACACAATCCCCAGTAGAGGCCCTGCAGTGTTGTGAGTTCACAGATTAGATATTAGTCACTGCAAAAGATGTTTGCATTGTCCTGAAAACATAGCTCACATAAAAGAAACTTGAGAGAAGTATTTGCAAATTTGACAATAATTCCTTACAAGCCACAAATCTGAAAAGTTTTCAAAACTATCAATCACAAGGGAAAATATTTGATAAATGAGAAGGAAGGCTGGCTTTTTCCCACCATCTATAGAAAAGAAGGTTGGAAATTTGCAGGGGGAAAGTATTTGAGATGTATTAAAGTTATTTCTTTTTAAATATTGTGATGGGCTGGAGAGATGGCCTAGCGGTTAAGAGCGCCGACCGCTCTTACAGAGGACCCGGGTTCGATCCCCAGCACCCACATGGCGGCCGAGAACTGTCTGAAACTCCAATTCCAGGAGAACTCCAGTTCCAAGGGAATCCAACACTCTCTTCTGACCTCCGTGGCATTGCACGACACGGGTGCACAAACCTGCATACAGACAATACATTCATACACATAAAGAAATAATAATAATAAAATATTGTGATAAAATATTTTGTGATGTTTTTCCATGTTTATACAAATCTCACCAAATCATACATGCTTAGCTTCTACAAAAAGTGATCCCTGCCACCATGGTAGGTGAATTCATCCAGGCGAGGCATGATCCTCACCATTATTTGTTACTACTTAATGCACGCATGTATAATTTTTAAAGCTTTAGTTAATATTTCAAAAGGCTGGACTATGATGTTGTATGTGCAACATGGATTTATTTGTTTGGAGGGGCTTTTATGGGTTTTAAAGATTTATATTCTTTTTTTTGTGTATATGCCCTGCATGAACTTATGTGCGCCACCAGCATGCAGGTGTCCTGATCCCAGAGAGTGTCAGATCCCCTGGAACTACAGTTACAGGGGGTTGTGAGCCACCTGCTGTAGGTGCAGGGAATGGAACCAGGGTACTTTTCAAGAGCAGTAAGTCCTCATAACTGCTAAGCCATTGCTCCAGCCTGTTTTGTTTCCTTTGGTCTTGTTTCAGTACTGGGGATTGAACCTAGGGTCTTGCGTATGCTAAGCAAGCCACCTCATATTTGACAAAGGGGAAAAAGAAAACTCTCAACAGAGGAAGGATAGCATCTTCAGCAAATGGTGCTAGCAAAATTGGATCACCATTTGTAGGAGAACAAAATTAAACCCCTACCTCTTGCCCTGTACAAAAATAAACTCCAAGTGGATCAAAGATCTCAACATGAAACCTGAAAGCCTGAAGGTGATAGAAGAAAAAGTTGGCAACAGCCTATGAGACATAGGCATAGGAAAAGACTTTCTAAATCAGACAGCAGCTGCATAGGAAATGAGGTCAACAGTTGACAAATGGGACCTCATCAAATTCAAAAGCTTCTGTACAGCAAAAGAAACAATCAAGGAAGTGAAGAGAAAACCTACAGAGTGGGAGCCAATCTTCACCAGTGATACATCTGACAGAGCATTAATGTCAAGAATATAAAAACTACTCACAAAACAAAGAAGAAAACAAATGACCTACTCAAAAGATGGAGTAAAGAGCTGAACAGAGACTTCACCAGTGAGGAATTAAAGATGGCTGAGAAACATCTTAAAAAGTGTTCAACATCATTAGTAATTAAGGAAATGCAAATTAAAACCACTTTCAGATATCATCTCCCTCTGATATGACTAGCTAAGATCAAGAAAACAAAAGACACCAAATGCTGGAGAGGTTGTGGCGAAAGGGGAACACTCATCCACTGCTGGTGGGAATGTAAACTTGTACAACTATTATGGAAAGCAGTGTGGAGAATCATTAAAAGACTCAAAATGAGCCTACCACCTGACCCAGTCATACCACTCCTGGATAAATACCCAAAAGACTCATCCTACTTCAAAGATACATGCACATTCATGTTTACTGCAGCTCTCTTCACAATAGGAAAGAGCTGGAACCAACCCAAATGCCCCTCAACTGATGAGTGGATGACAAAAATGTGGTACATCTATACAATGTAGTACTATTCAGTGGTAAAGAAAGATGATATCATGAACTTTGCAGATAAATGGATGGAGATTGAAGCCATTATACTAATTGAAGTAACACAGTCCCAGAAAAACAAACCGTGAATGGTTTCCCTCATTTGTGGATGCTAACATCAAATCCCCAGATGAAAGGCAAGCTGAACAACATTATTTTTATATTTCTGTTTCATCTGAAAGCAACTATGTTGTCATAATGTAAATATTTCAACGGACTCTAGAACCCACCCACCACTTATTTTCAGACTCTGTAATTACTGTATGTGGGTGGAGAGTATGTATCCATATTTTAGAGTAATATAAAATTAATGGTGGAAAACGTGAATTCCTATGCACAAAAAAGAAGTCTGAGAGAAAGATTCAGGACAGTTATGGCAGGATGCATGATCTGGGGTGGGGTTGAGGTAAGGGAAAAGGGAATATGCCTAAAGTGAACCAGAAAATGATGTCTGAAATACACAAAACATCAATAAAAACATTTTAAAAACCCCAATATATTTGGAAGAGTGGGAAAGTCCCAAACTTAAGTCATTGATAATTATGGAATATTCAAGGAGGCTCCATCATTCCAGAATGGACACGGTCCATGTCACAACTTCTATTCTCCTGTCATTATCCACTGTCTTCATAGACTAATTATAAGTGGGAATGAGAAAAAAAGGAATAAAAGCCCCAAAGAGCTGGCAGCAAAAAATAAAAGTTTATACCATTATTCTAATAATTTTTCTATGAAAGTTTTGGGGAAAATGCAGCAAAACAAAAGATTTATGTTCAAGGATGTTTCTATGGATTCTGCCTGGGTAACACTTGCCTGTGTGGTGCTCCTTCCCTTCCTGGCCCCCTTGTGGTTGGGTGGGGCCTTGCAACCAGATCTGACCAAGGAGTTCAGAAGTGGCTTGTGTCCCTTCCAAGATGTATTCAGTTGCCAACGTGACTCTCCTTGGAGCTATCTTTTCTCTCTGGCACAGAGACAAATGACATTCGAGAAGGCAGCTGTTCTGCTAGGCTTGGTTCTATGATGTGCACAGATCTCTTGCTAACCCCATATGTAAGTGAAAAATAAATCTGTTATTTTAAACCATCGGGTTCTGGGAGTTGTTTGTTTTAACAACATAGATGAGCCAAATCTGAATGACACACATTGACTTATGAAGGTAAACAATTACAAATAAATCTTTAACATGGGAAAGTTAAATAGATTGCTATGCATACATAATATGCATACATATAGTAAAAAATGCTCTTGAAGAATTTTGAATATTTCATGAGAATAGAATATAAAATAGAATGCATTAAACGAGATTCATACATGAACTTATACAAAAAGTTTGCAGTGGAACTGCTTAATGCTGTTATTACAGTATAATCAGAAATATGGAAATGATGAGCCACGTGGACCCAACACACATTGCATTCTAACTGAGGTGGTCCCAAGCACTGGCTCATGCTGTCTTGTAGCTGAGGCAGGCGATCCCTCATGGAACCAGCAGTATGACCAGCCAGCTTCTGTCTTGAACGTCCCTCTTACCCCTGGAACTTGACAAGCTGTGGGTTTTGAGCTAAATGATACTACTGAATTCATTGGACACAATCCTATACAAGCCCCCAAGGTTGAAAGTTGCAGGCAGCAATGTGGGAAGTACCACCCACTCACACCAACTCGCTAACTTGCCCTGTGGACTAGGGCTTATGCTGCAGAAGCTTCAGCTGCTGTCTTGGATCTAGCCTCCCCAACAGCTGATGCAGGGACCAGATGAGGCAACCTGGAAGTGTGGGGGAGTAAAGCCCTGCAGACCAAGTGTTAACCAATTGGACACGGAGGCCAAATGATGCGATAACTCTCCTCCCTTAAAGCTCAGGAAGGGAGACATAATCACTCCATACCATCTCTAAAGACATCCTGCTAGTCAGTCAGCTCCACTTGTCACCTGCTGTGGTCAGCTTTCTAACCCACTTTTTAGTTTATTCTTTAATATTTTAAAAATTTTTACATGTACGAGTGCATTGCCTGCATGTTTGTAACTGCACCTGAGTGGACCAGTGCCCAAGGAAGCCAGAAGAGGGCATAAGATCCCTTGGAATTGGAGTCACACAGGGTTTTCAGCCACCATGTGTGTGCTGGGAACCAAACCCAGGTCCTCTGCAAGAGCAGCCATTGCTTTTAACTGCTGAGCCATCTCTCCAGCCCCTCTAACCCACTTTTTTTTCTATTTTTTTTTTTGGTCTTTTCAAGACAGGGTCTCCCTGTAGCTCCAGCTGTCCTGGAACTCACTCTGTAGACCAGGCTGGCCTTGAACTCACAAAGATCCTCCTGCCTCTGCCTCCGAGTGCTGGGATTAAAGGTGTGAGCCACCACGCCCAGCTCTAACCCACCTTTAATGTATGTGTTCCTTTTCTCCTTTGCCTCTCTCCCCCTCATGGCATCTAAACCTCCCCCCCCCCCAGAAAAGCATGTCAAGGAAAACAGCCTTGGGTACTGTGATCTAGGGAGGGGTTCCAAGTATGAGTGGTGCTTCTGAAGTAGTTTCCATGTTCCTCTCCCTGCCATTCTTTTTTTAAGTATATTTATATATTTATTTAATATTTTATGTGTATGTGTGTCTACATCAGTTTATGTGCACCACATGTACACAGGAACCTGGAGAGACCAGTAGAGACTGTTAGATTCTGTGGCATTCTAAGCCATTTTTGAGTAGATATATGGGTGCTGGGAGAAAACCCAGGTCTTCTGCAAGAGCAGTAAGCACTCAAGCACTGAACCATCTCTCCATCCCCCACATGTTTACTGCAGCACATGACAATGTCTCTCTCCAACACTACCTCAATCTCTTCTAGGAAGCAGAGTTGAGGATATGATACAGCCTGAGCATAAAAATGACCCTTTTAGTACCATGACTGGCTAAATCTTTGCAAAGATACCTCGTTACAGGTTTTAGACAGCCAAAAGATAAGAATAGAGCATGGTTCTACATCCGAAGATCTGACCACAGAGGTGAGGCTTGCTAGTCAAGCACAGCTTTTCTAGTGCTCTGCTGTGGGACGTTCCAGCCTCAGGTGCTGCCACTGTCAGTGTCTTCTCCCTCCCCTTATCGGATCTAACTTCCTGTGCCAACCCCTGGTCACCTGCTTGTACTTGGAGAACCAGTACACAGTCTTCTGTAGTTGGCTTCTGACCTACAGAAGCTCTTAAACGCCCAGCCGTAGCCATCAGCCAAGACTCCTCTTGGCACAGGATGTGTTTCCATGCCCCCCTGGGCTCTGGCTGGGTATCTTGTACTACAGACCTTCAGATCATACCCAGCCTGTGCCAGCTCTGGAGTGGAGCCATCTGCATGGATGGAGCCAGACTCCCAACATACTGGTGTCCTGTTACCTGGGAGCCACCTGCTTGTTGATACTTGGCCTCTTTCACTTCCTGACAACTGAGCTTGTGCTGGTAACTCTCACCTTCAGGTACTGACCCTTGGCCAGGAATATGGCAGATCTTCCTGGCTCCAACTGGCCCTCACTTCTTGGCTTGACCCCTAGCTGCTTAGACTTTATTGCATAAAATTCCATCTCTTATTTCTAAAGACTCTACAAACTTCTTTTGTCCATACTAAGGAATAGCATTCTGAGTCTCATTTCTAATAATCTCATACTTGATGAAAGCAGAGGCCAAAAGGAAGTACTTAAAATGTGATCATGGAGCTCAGGGGATAAGAGCACTTGCTGCATCTCCAGAGGACCCCGGTTCAATTCACAATACCCCACAGTTGGCTCCATCACCTTCTTCTGGCCTCTATGGGCATTGGACACAAACCAGGTATACAAACATACAAGCAAGCAAAATGCTTAATATGCATAAAATAAAACCTTAAAAAGAAAGAAAGAAATAATAAAATATGATCATGAAACTTAAAGGAAGGCTCTCATACGAAAACAAATTCCATTCGCAGAACTATCAGTAACAGTATACTGAGCACTTACTGTGTGCCAGGCACTAATCCAGGAGTTTTTAAACTTTTTATTCAATCAAGATAGATATGAAGGACATTTGTTGCATTTCATTATCTCCATATGATGGTTTGGATGTAAAATGTTCCTGACAGGCTCATTCATGTGATTCCTTGGTCCCCAGCTGGAGTCAATGTTTGGAGAGGTTGTCGAACTTTTAAGAAGTTGGGGCCACACTGGAGGACGTGGCCACTGGGGGAGCAGGCCATGTGAATTATGGCTAAGCCCCATTTTTGCTCCCTGTCCCTCTACGAGATGTGAGCAAGCAGGCTCATTTTCCTCCCATCATTCATACTCTCTCAAACTATCAACAAAAATAAATCCTCCTCCCTTAAGTTTCTTTTTGTCTGGTTTTCAGCACACCAATGACAAAAGTAATTAACACACTTTGCATGTTATACAGTAATTGAAAAATAGCTTGAATTCTCTCATCAGTCTTATCTTTATAATAACAAAATAATTAATCATAGACAAAAATTTAAAGTTTTTTAAATTGCATGATATATATCATATACATACCATATATACCATATGTGGTATATATGGTAAGTGCACATGTGCGTGCCACAGTATGTGTGTGGAGATGAGAAGACAACCCACAGGAGTCAGTTCTCAGCCTACACCATGTGGGTCCTAGGGAATTGAATGTATGTCACCAAGCTTGGCAGGAAGTGTCTTTACCCACAGAGCCTCTATAGACATTAATTTTAATGTGGCCTCAGCTTCTTACACGATTGATCATTTCCCAAGTCAAATAAAGTTCGGAGGTTCTTAACCACCCAGAGATACAATTTAACATGTTCAAAAATGAAAATGGTCATTCTTTTTCATCTCAAAATTTTCCATATATATATTCAAATATATATATTACATAGATAGATAGATAAATAGATTCCCATAGTAGAAACATGTTTGGCAAAACAATAAAATAGGTTCCAACCAAGTCCTTTGATCTTCCAGTCATGGACTTTTGATCAGGTTTACAGTATCCAGTATGAAATCCAGCCTATGGAAAAATCTCATATCCAATCAGAAAGCGGTCGGGCTGCCCATGGCACCCATGCCACTGTTGCGCTAGTGGGCACATCTTGACAGCAGGTCGGTACTTTGGCGCAGAGTCTCGCACTGGGAAGACCATTGATGTTTTTCTCCCCTAACAGCAGCATAGGACCTTCTGGCACCGTGTAAGCTGGCGAGCAGAGGGTTAATTTCTCTGTCCTGCATCCAGACTGAGTGGTATCTTCAGCAATGGGGTCTTACCATCAAGTTAAGGTCTGCAACCAGGAGCAAGGATAGGAGCCTATGTTACCTGGGAAACTCTGGGGCCTCCTTGACTAATAACTCATGGGTAAGTATCCTGTTCCTGGCACTGAGATCAAATTCATGTAATTAGATTATAAACTATTGGATTTCCACAAGGCTTCTTCATGAATCCTTAGTTTTTGCCAACCTTCCCCATACTCCTCTCTTCTCTCCAATCCCCCATTCCTATTTACGCCTTTAACCCCAAGTATCCCCACCACCACCACTTTTCCTGACACCTATATTCTACTATCCTAATTCAATTTTTCTTTTGTGGAAGATCATATGTTTCCATGTGGGAAGATCTGGTTTGAATTAGGGGCTAGTTCTCAGCTACCATCTCTCAGGCACTCCTCTGAACCCACCCCAAGAGGGAGCAAGCAACCTGGCCTAGGCACATGATGCTAGGCAGAGCAGCAGTATACAGTGGCTTGAAACTGGGGGGTCTGTGATTGGCTCTGGGAGCTGACATCATTTTGCTTATAAAAGTGACTTACAGCAGGCAATAAATCGAATTCTCCATTTCCATCATTACACAGAATTCCTGGGTCTGTTATTTTGTGTGCATACAGGCCAAAACAGGCCTGGATTTCAAGTGTCAGTGACTAGTGGGTTGGATGGAGGTCTATCAGACCACCAGCCTGGTAAGCTAGCATGGGTTGGATGGAGACCTATCAGGTCACAACCCTGTGAAGTGAATTGTGAGTGGGTGTAAGCTGAAGATAGGCCACCAGCCATCAGCCTGAAATTCCTGTCCAAAGACTGGCAGTCTTTGGGCAGGTGGGATAGCACGGCCAGATAGAAAATGTTCCATTTCCCAGGCTGAGGACCTGAGTTGGAAGTACCTCTCAGGTTGGGTTACGAAAGTAACCAACTGACCTCTGCACCCGGGGGTCAGTTTCCAACAGTGATCGCAAAGAGTGACCACAGGTGGCTACTGAGCTCCCCTGCCCTTAGCAGGACTGCGCTGTACCTGCTTGTAGCAAAAGAAGCTCCTACATTTCCACGTAACTTTTTCTTGCTTTCATCTCTGTTAACCCTTCTGCTGGTTCCCCATCTCCCATCCCCCTCCACGCCTGAACACTTCTGCCCCCAGAATTCTCTCTCTACTTTTATTTCCTTTGTATTTTCTAGCATTGCCCCCTTAAAGTCCACTTCTGGTGGCTCATTTCTAGTTTCCTGGCTTCCACATGTACTCCAGGTTAACATACAAAAGATTCAAAGCCAGGAGCCACCTACGAGAAAGCACATGTGTCTTTCATCTCTCTGTGCCTGGGTGACCTCACTCAGTTCCATCTAAGCGCCTGCAGATTTCATGATTTCATTTTTCTTCATGGATGAGTAATATTCATCCATGTGTATATAACATTTTCTTTATCCATTCATCAATTGATGGACCTCTCGGTTAACTCCATTTCCTAACTGTTGTGAATTGAATTGCAATGAACAACAATGTACAAGTATCTCTGTACCAGAAGATAGTCAGGAGAGGAGAACCTACTATTATTGTTTTTACTAAATGGTCATACTGTCAAACTGTATTTGCAATATTTATGTTCATACCTGTTCTAGTTTGTCTTCCATTGCTGTGACAAAACACTCTGACTGACACCAACTTGGGGAGGAAAGGGTTTATTCAGCTTACATCTCCTGGGTCACACACAGTTCATCACTCAGGGAGCCCAAGGCAGGAACTCAGGGCAGGTACCTGGAGACAAGAGCTGAAGCACAGGCCATGGAGGAATGCTGTTCACTGGCTTACTCCCCTGGCTCATGCCCAGCCCACCTTCTTAGACAGTACACAACAACCTGCCCAGGGTGGCACCATTCATTGTGGGCTGGGCCCTCCCACACTGCTCGACCATCAAGACAATACTCCACAGATGGGGCCACAGGCCAATCCAATGGAGCCAATTCCCCAGTTGAGGCTCCCTCAATCCAGGTGTGTCTTTCAGGATGGCCTGAAAGAATGCAAGAGCCTCTGGTTGTGAGTAGAGCTGTGAAATGCTGACTTATGGGCATGGCATGGCTGTTGCCCACAACTTACAGCAGCTGAGGTTACCTGCACAAGACCAGCACAAGATCAAGCCAATCAAAATTCCAGTGCAAATAAGGGAGGAACCCAAGGCCCTACCCTTATTGGAGGAGCTGCTGGCTGCTGCAAGCATTCTCCTTTGGGAATGTGGCTGCTAGTAGGTTGCTTGTGCCCTAGTAGACGGCCACACACCCATGTGTAGATATGGGCAGCACTAACTGGACTCAATGATTATTAATAGCAATCTAAAAAAAGATTATAAATTGGGGAGAGATGGGGTTTGGTATTCAGGGCACTGGAGGAGTTGAAGGGAGATAGTGGTAGAGGGAAATGATCAATATATATTATATAAACATATGAAGCTTTTGAAGAATAAAAATATTTAAATATATATGTAGATATAGATTAAAAGTATTATATTGCTGTTTATAGTACTCAAGCCTTGGAAATAGCCTATATAGCCATATAGCAGCACAACATTTATTAACTCTGTAGAGGTGCATTCATTTAGTTGCATATTACAGAGTGTAAACCATGTACAAGAAGAAGGTAGATCTATAAGAACCATCATAGAACATGCTCAGGATATGTTGTTGAATGAAAAATGATGAAATTGCATATTCCATTTTTCTAAGAAAAGGTGTATTTACAAAGCTACTTTATAAATGTATAATATAATTTATATATTTATGCAATGTCTGAAACACTAAGTTATTAATGTTAATGACTTCTCTGTAGCTTGGATTCAGTAATGGGGGCAGCAGCATGGGTAATACAAGACTTAAAATTTCTATTTTATGGGGCTGGAGAGATGGCCTAGCGGTTAAGAGCGCCGACCGCTCTTACAGAGGACCCGGATTCGATCCCCAGCACCCACATGGCGACCGAGAACCGTCTGAAACTCCAATTCCAGGAGAACTCCAGTTCCAGGGGAATCCGACACCCTCTTCTGACCTCCGAGGCATTGCACGACACAGGTGCACAAACTTGCATGCAGACAGTACATTCATACACATACAGAAATAAATAAAATTAATTAAAAAAGGAAGAGCAAACATTTTAAAAAATTCTATTTTATATATAACTGAGGTTTCTCTGTACTTAGAAGCATATATGACTTTTATAAGAAGAAGCATTCAAGCGTATCAGTTTCTCCTTTTAAATTTAAAGTTCTATGGAGATTCTTCAAACACCATTTATCTGTCTGCCACAGCAATGGACAAAGATTGCTTATCTTCCTAAGGACCTTAGACTCTTCTTGTTATTTGATCATCAGATATCAATGCATTTCATAGATTCAATCTTTTGTATACCTGTGGTTGCATTTGCCTCTTTGTTAGTGTTTAAGGCTTCTGGAATGTTACAAGTTTCACATTTATTTATTTTCCCTCTATTTTACTTCATTATTGTTTGCTTGTTTGTTTGCTTGTTTGTTTGTTTGTTTTATTGTTCTGGGACTTGAACCATAGCTTCAAGCATAGTACCACTGAACTATGGCCTCAGCCACCTTTTTAAAATGTTGAGACAAGGTCTCATTAAATTATACAGCCTGTCCTTGAACTCACCTTATAACCCAGGCAGCTCCTCCTTTGGCCTCAGCCTCCCTTAGCAGCTGGGATTACAAGCCTGCACCACCAGGCCTGATATATATCTCACAATTTTATTTTTATATCAGGGTGATGTGGGGTTGAAAGCCATATTGTGATTCTCATACTGCAGAGAGAGCACATACAATTCCATTGGTTGTCTCATGACAACCCAGTTGGATCTGATGCTGGTATCTATAGTTGCCCATTTCTTCAGAAAGATTTTTTTAAAACTTTTCATGTATTTTTGAGATAATGGCATTTCCATTACTTCTATTATTTTACTGAGACATCTCTATTGATCCTTAAGTACCAAAGAAATCTACAAGGCAGTCTTCTGCATGACCCTGAGGATAACAGTAAGGTAAAAACATTGCATGTATACCTTTGAAAATAGTCTGGAATAAATGGATTGCCAGTTGCCTGTATGATCCAAATCTTTAAATGATAATGAGCAGTGGAAGATAAATGATATTGAATATATTAAGATGAGAAAGCATGAGAAGGTGTTGAGCATCCTACCCACAACAAGGAGATGTGGTAAAGGAACTGGTGGTGATTCAAAACAATTTGGAGAAGAGTAGGAAAATAATATACAAATGCAAAATATATTTTCTACTATTTAGAACCAACATACTGAAGAAAACAGGTGAAATTAAGGGATCGTAAAAAAAACATGAAAAAGCTAGGGCCGGAGAGATGGCTCAGCGGTTAAGAGCACCGACTGCTCTTGCAGAGGACCCGGGTTTGATTCCCAGCAACCACATGGCAGCTAAGAACTGTCTTTAACTCCAGGTCCAGGGGAATCAGATGCCCTCTTCTGAACACCACGGCATTGCATGACACGGATACACCAACCTACATGCAGACAGTATGCTCATACACATAAAAAAAATGAAAAAGCAGCATTTTGAAAAGAATGTAAGAAAATGTCTTAGTGACTAGGGGGTAGGCAATAGTCATGGAAAGCAGTAATTATTACATTTTTAAATGACCATTGAACATCAAACTAAGAGTGTCTGCTTATCAGAAAACACTGTTATAAAAATGAATAAGCAAGACACAGGCTAAAAGGAGATATTTACAAGATTGTATATTTGGCAAGCAGCTGGCATCTAGCATATTAAAACAAATCTGCAAAACTAAACCAAAAATTCAAGAGTAAAATTAACACTCTAACTTTGTTATGGAGAAGTAGAAATACATATTTCATAAAATAAGACATTCAAATATGCAGTAAGTGCATGAAGACTATTCAACATCATTAATCATTAGGGAAATGAAAAAATTAAAAGCCCAGTAAGACACTACTACCTACCCTAAGGTAAAAGGTAAAACTTAAAACTTGAAAAGACAACACCGAAAGTTAGCAATTATGGGTGACAAAGTCAGCATTGTTCATGTTGGTATGAGCATAAGATAGTATCAACTTTCTCCACACAAGCTCAGTGACCCAGCAATGCTGCCTCTTGGCATTGACCAAAGGGAAATATGAATGTAGTTCACAAAAACAAAAATATGTTTATTTATTATTATTATTTTTTTTTTTTTTTGGTCTTTTCGAGACAGGGTCTCCCTGTAGCCCCAGCTGGCCTGGAAATCACTCTGTAGACCAGGCTGGACTTGAACTCACAAAGATCCATCTGCCTCTGCCTCCCAAATGCTAGGATTAAAGGCTATTTATTATTTTTTATTTTATGTGTTTGAGTGCATTGTCCATGTGTATGTAAGTGCATCCATGTCCTGCAATGCCTGCAGAGGTCAGATGAGTGTCAGATCCCCTGGAACTGGAGTTACAGATGGTTGTTAGCCACCATGTGGATGCTTGAAACAGAACCCAGGTCCCCTGCAAGAGCAACCAGTGCTCTTAACCACTGAGCTGCCCTCTCTCCAGCCCCCATAGCTCTAATCTTAATACTTTCAAACTGGAAACTATCCAAGTAAGAGAATATACAATAAACTGACAGAGGTTCTTAGAATGAGATGCAAATAAATAGGACAAAATTGCTGTTCTTGTTCAATTTCCTGGTGCTTTGATAAAACACTGACCAAAAAGGGGCGGAAAGGGTTTAACATGGTTACAGGGTACAATCCATCCTCAAGCGAAGCCAAGGTAAGAACTCCCAGCAAGGTTGGAGAGATGGTTTAGAGGTTAAAAGCACCGACGCTCTGCAGAGGACCCGGGTTCGATCCCTAGCACCCACATGGCGCCGAGAACCGTCTTAAACTCCATCAGGAGAACTCCTGTTCCAATTCCAGGAGAACTCCATTTCCAGGGGGAAATCCGACGCCTCTTCTCTGACCTTCCGCGTGCATTGCACGACACAGGGTGCACAAACCTTGCATGCAGGACAGTACATTCATACACACAAGAAATACACACCATGATTTGGGACACTTTAATTAGCACTTGGGGGCAGAGGCAGGGCGATCTTTGTGGTTCAAGGCCAAGCCTAGTCCTACAGAAGTGAGTTCCAGGACAGCTGGGGCTAAGGGAGAACCCTGTTCTCAAAAGACCCCCCAACAAAAAAAAATAAATAAAATTAAAAATTAAAAAAAAAAAAAGAAACTCAAGCAGGATCCCAGAGAGAGGAATTGAAGCAGAAATCAAGGAGAAATTCTGCTTACTGGTTAAGCTTTCTGGCTTGCCAGTTAACCTTCTTATATAATCCAGGCCCATCATGCCTAGGAGATGGCACCAGTCCATAGTGGCTTGCCCCTTCTACGTCAGTTAGAAATAAATAAAAATGCTCTCAAAACATGGCCAAAGCCAAGCTGATAGAGATCATTTCTCATATCAGCTTCCTTCTTTCCCAGGTTCTCTAATTTGTGTTAAGGTTGACAAAAATTAACCAGCACGTTACTGATGCAAACAGCCACATGGGTAGATCCAAAAATATTATTTGTACGGAGTGAAAGACTCTTACACTAGGGTACATTCTGTAAGGTCCCATTTCTGTAGAGTTATAAAGGAGATGAAATTTAATTGATAGTATAGACAATCTGAAGTCTGCCTCTGTGGAAGTGGGAATTGACTAAGAAGGGGAGATGAGGGCAAATCTCTGGCAGGGCTTTGTCTTGTTAAAGGTTTTAGTTACATGGATGCACCCCTTCTCTGAACAAGTAAAATTACTCTTAAGATCTCAGTGCTTTATGACATGGTACATCTTTTTTTTTAATTCTTTATTTATTTATTTATTTTAATGTGTTGAATGTAACTTCTGCATGTAGGTTTGTGCACACCTGTTCGTGGCAATTGCCACGCGGAGGTCAGAAGAGGGTCGTCGGGATTCCCCTGGAACTGGAGTTCATCCGGGAATTGGAGTTATGGACGGTTCCCAGCCGCCATGGTAGTGCTGGGGATGGACCCGGCTCCTCTGCAAGAGCCAGTCGGCTTCTAACCGCTAGGCCATCTTTCCAGACCCGACATGTACATCTTATACCAAATGAAAAACCCTTTTATTTTCATTTGCTTGTTTTTGAGACAACGTATTCTCATACAGGCCATACCGATTTGAACTTTGTCCGGTGATCCTCCTGCTCTGTTCTCCCAAATGCTGAGTTAAAGGTATGAGCCTACCACTGCCAGCAAAAGAAATATCCTTTTGAACAATCTTACTTTAAGTTCATGTCATGCATTCTGAAATATTTAAGGGCAAACATACTAAGGTCACTAACGTAGTATGGAAAAGCATAAAAAATTAGATGATAGATAGTAGATAGATAGATAGATAGATAGATTAGATAGATAGATAGATAAGATATGATAGATAGATGGATAATAGATGGATGATAGATAAATGGATAATTGTAACAAACAACAAGTTTTAGAACCTGTTAATGCTAACATCGAAGTATGCAGATGTCCCTGTAAAATTCTTTCAGTTTAGCTGTAGGTTTGAAACTTTCCTATTAAAATGTTGGATGATGTGAAGGGAGAGGATGGGATAAATAGAATAAGAATAGCAAGAGGGCATCTGAGTGGATGATTCAATGGTGACAGACTGAACTACAGGAGTCTAAGGGCGCAGAGACAAAGATAAGGAAAGCTGATATTGACTAAAATTGTAAAGGGAGGGGAGAGAGAAGAGAGAGAGTAGAGAGAGAGAGAAGAGAGAGAATAAAAAGATCAAGCTCATTTTATTATGCTTATATTGAAAAAACACTAGACATTTTTCTAACAGAAGTGGAGATTACTAATATTTATAGTATGTATAAAAATGAAGGAAATGAGATCAAACACAGCTTATAACATTAAATATAGGTGAGATTAATCTAAGATAAAAGCACAATTCAACTCTATCCTTTATAAAAGTTGAATTGCCAACACAAAACACACCACACACCACACAAACACACAGCACACACACACACATACACACACAACAGTGATTTAGGAAGGCTAATATTTTTTAAAGTAAGCAAAGCTGTCCTGACCAAAATAACCCCAAACAAACCAGAGAGTCAAATCTGTGATTTCAAACAAAGACAGGATTTCAACCAAAATTAATTCAAACAAAGAAAATACCATAAAATTGGGCTCTCCAAATTAGTGGGCACCAGATGTGGATCTTGAGCATTTGAAATGTGGCTAATATGATTAGGATTCTGAATTTTAAATGTTTTTATTATATTAAATAAGTAAATCTTTAAATTAAATAGTACAGAGACCATTTCCATCACCACAGAAAACTTCTAGTTAATACTGCTTTATAATGTCAAAGGCCCCAATCCATAATGGAGTTATGCCCATTATAAATATCTTTCTACAAAATAACATAGACCCTATGCTTATGAAGAGGAAATGGTGGAAAATGCAACTTACCTTATAATAAAGATTTTTTAAAACTTCTTATTAAATTATGTTTTGTGTATTTCTTTTTTTTTTTTTTTTTTTTTTTTTTTGGTCTTTTTTTGAGGACAGGGTCTTCCCTGTAGCTCCAGCTGGCCTGGAACTCACCCCGGCAGTTTTTGTGTATCATGCAGTATATTCTGACATATTCAACACCCAACGCCTATCTGTACCGCTGACCATACACCCCCACTGAATTTCATGCAATCTGTCATATATACTAGGGCCTATCAAGTCCATTTGTATCCTCAGTGTAACTTCCTCCACTGGAGCCTGGTTCAGCCTATCTAGCATCAGTCCCTTAAAAAAGACCAATTCTCACCCTTCACCCCAGCATGTGATCAGTTGCCAAAATAGTTCCACAGCAAAGGCTGGGGGCTCTTACTTATAATCCCAGTTCTTGCTGGGTTTTGTCTGGTTGGGTTTGCATGGGTCTTGTGCACGCTGTCTAATCAAAGATTTTTAAATTAAATTTTTTCCTTATAAAATGGAAAAAAAATTGACCCTTGGGGGGGCTCGCCACCTGCCCCTGGAAGTCCCAGTCTAGACTCCAGACAGGCACCTGCAGTCAGTGAGGTGCCAGTGAGCAAAGGCAGACCTGCTTGACCCCTGGGGGGGGCTCACCCCCCAACCCCCGGGAGTCCAAAGCTCGGACTCCAGCAGGCCACAGCAGTCAGTGAGGTGTCCGTGAGGCAAGGCAGACTTGCCTTGACCCTTTGGGGCCTACTGTGCACATGGCCAAAAGTAGCAACCCCAACCCAGGCCCTCCCCCCCATCCTAGTGGAGCTCTGGTACAGAGGACCTAACAGGCAGAGCATGTGTTGTTGATTATAGTCTGTGCAGCCACGTTGGGGACTAGGATTCAAAGAAACAAATAGAGCAAATCACATGCCAGACACAGTGGAAAAAACAAATGGAAAGGCTCATACATAAATCCACACCAAAACTCTACCAACCCTACCAGAGAGATCCCTAGCAATGAGATCTCTCTGAGGAAGAAGCAAGACACCAACCTTAGAAGAACACTATAGACATATTCAAGAATTAGAGAACTAAGGGAAGAGAATGAAAAACTCAGAGAAGAACCTAGAGGGAGATTAAATGACAAATTTTGAAAGAACTAGGGGGGGATTGAAAACTCAAGAAGGACCTAAGAGGAGAAAAGAAAAACTCCAGAAAGGAAGAGAAACACTGAAAAGATCCCAGGCCAAAATGAAAAAGAAAATGACCAACGAATCAGGGGAGCTACAAGATGAGAATTGACAGGCTCCAGATGGAAGTGGAAAATCTAAAGAATCAAGAATGAATGGAAAAAGGATATTGAACATTCATCAACCACCAGGAAATATGGGAAAAGGCCATCAGAAGCAGAAATGGAAGAAGCAGAAAAAAAGAATATCAAACCTGCAGGAAATACAAAAAAACTAAAGAAAGCTCAAGTAAAGAATTATGAAAAAATTTTAAAAAACACAGAGTGGAACAACCAGGGAAATTTGGGACAATGAAAAGAACCAAAATCTGGCGGTCGACCACATCCATAGGGATAAGGAAGGAGGAAGAATCCAGACAGCAAACTTATTGACAGATCTTCAAAGGATAATAGAAAAAAATTTCCAAAATTGACAAAGACAAACCAAACCAAATACATGAAGCACAAAGACACCAAATAGACAGGACCAAAAAAGAAACTCCCCACTATTATATAATTGTTAAAACACTAGATGCCTTCAAACAAAGATAAAAATACTTTGAAAGCCACAAAGAGAAAAAGAAGTTTACATATAAGGGAAAACCATTCAGAATCCACAGGCTGACTTCTCAGTGCAAACTATGAAAAGCTAGAAGAATGTGGATCAAAGTTTTCCAGTACTAAATGACTTTAGATGCCAACTCGACTACTATACCCAGCAAAAATGCAATTAGAATGGCAAGGAAGAAAAAGAAGAATCTTTCCCAACATGAACAAGATGAAAGAATAATGTCTAAGACACCAACACTTCAGAAAATCATTGAAGCAATCCAAAGAAACAGAGGAAAGAAGCAACTATCCCTAAGCAATTAAAAGAAAAAGTAAACAAAATCATAACAGAGTAAAATATAACATAGACCAAGAATTCAACAAATAATAAGTAAAAAGGAAGCAACACAACATCTCTCAGTAATAACCTTTGAATACTAATGGTCTAAACCCACAATCAAAAGGCAATAGACTGAGAGAATGGATTTAGGAACTGGAACACTTCTATATGCGTCCTACAAAACCATCTCACCCCAACACATTAGAGTGAAGGATGAAAAAATATTCAAGGGAATTGTACCAAAAGAAACAAACTGGAGTGTTATTCTAATATCAGACAAATAAATCTCAAAGTAAATTAATCAGAAGAAACAAGAGGTCCTATGAAAGGAACAATTAACATGAGATTTCACAATCCTAATGTCTAAATGCACCCAAACTCTGGTGTACCTTTAACTTATATAAACAAACTTTGGAGGACTCGAGACACAGATTAATCCTAGCACACTAATAGTGGGGGATTCAACACCCCACTGAGCCCCTTGGAATAGATCAACAGGACAAAAAATAAACAGAGAGACAANTACTAAAAAAAAATATTTAGTTAGATTTAAAGTATTATATTGCTTAATAGTACTCAAAGCCTTGGAAATTAGGCCTATATAGCCAGTGATAGCAGCAAACATTTATTAACTCTGTAGAGGTGCATTCATTTTAGTTGCAATATTACAGAGTGTTAAACCATGTACAAGAAGGAAGGTAGATACGAGAGGTTTAAATATAAAGAAACCATCCATAGAAAACATGCTCAGGATATGTGTTGTGAAATGAAAAAATGATTTGAAAATTGCATATTCATTTTTCTAAAGAAAAGGTGTATTTACCAAAGCTACTTTATAAAATGTTAATTATAATTTATATATTTGTTATGGCAATGTCTGATGGAAACACTAAGTAATTAATGTTATGACTTCTCTGTAGCCTTGGATTCGTAATGGGGGCCCAGCCGCACGCATTGGGTAATAACAAAGACTTAAAATTTTTTATGTTTCTTATGGGGCGTGGAGACGATGGCCTCTAGCGGTTTTTTTAAAGAGCGCCGGACCGCTCTTACCAGAGGAACCCGGATTTCATCCCAGCACCCCTCACATGAGGCGACCACGAGAACCGTCCGAACAGTCTTGAAACTCCCAATTCCAGGAGAAACTCCAGTTCCAGGGAATCCGACAACCCTCTTCTGACCTCCGAGGCTCATTGCACGAACATCAGTGCACAACTCCTGCATTGCAGAAGTTACATTCATTAACACATAACAGAAATAAAATAAATTAATTAAAAAAAAGGAAGAGCAAACATTTTACAAAATTCATCTTTATATATAAAACTGAGGTTTTCTCTGTTACCTTAGAAGCATATATGACTTTTATACGAAGAAGCATTCAAGCGTTTTCTTTATCAGTTTCTTCCTTTTTAAATTTTTTTAAATAACAGGTTCTATGGAGATTCTTCAAACACCATTTATCTGTCTGCCACAGCAATGGACAAAGATTGCTTATCTTCCTAAGGACCTTAGACTCTTCTTGTTATTTGATCATCAGATATCAATGCATTTCATAGATTCAATCTTTTGTATACCTGTGGTTGCATTTGCCTCTTTGTTAGTGTTTAAGGCTTCTGGAATGTTACAAGTTTCACATTTATTTATTTCTTCCCTCTATTTTTCACTTTCATTATATTGTTTTGGCTCTCTGTTTTCTTGCTTCTTTGTTGTTTGTTTGTTTTTATTTTGTTCTTTTGGACTTGAACCATAGCTTCAAGCATAGCCATAGTTAACCACTGAATGAAACTATGGCCTCAGCGCCACGTGGGGAAAACGGTGGTAAAATGTTGAGGTGTTGATGCTTTGTTGCTTTGGAGACAGGGTCTCATTAAAATTATACAGCCCCTGTCCCTTGGCTTGAACTCACCTTTAATAACAGGCAGCTTCCTCTTTTGGGCCTCAGCTTTCCCTTCAGCAGCTGGGGATTAGGATTACAAAAAATACGAAGCCTGCTGCACACCAGGCTGTATAATTTCTCACCAATTTTATTTTATATCAGGGTTTGAGGTGGGGTTGGAGAAATTGAAATTGAAATGGGCCATATTGTGGATTCTCATACTGCAGAGGACGGGGAGAAGCACGGAGCAATACAATTCCGTTGGGTTGGCGTTCAGGACAACCAGTTGGATTTCTTGATGCTGGTTGGTTATTCTGTTTTTTATTCTATAGTTGCCCATTTCTCTTCAGAAAGATTTTTTTTTTTTTAATTTTTTTTTTTTTTTTTTTAAAAAACTTTTTTTTTTTTTTTTTTTTTTTTTTTTTTTTTTTATATTTTTAATATTTTTTTTTTTTTTTTTTTTTTTTTTTTTTTTTTTTTTTTTTTTTTTTTTTTTTTTTTTTTTATTTCTTTATTATTTTACTGATACATCTCTATTGGAATCCTTAAGTACCAAAGGAAAACATCTACAAGGCAGTCTTCTTGGGGCATGACCCCGAGGGATTAACAGTAAGTCTAGTTTTTAGTTAAGGTAAAAAAAACATTTGCATGTTATACCTTTGTAAAAATAGGTCTTGGTAAATACTTTTAAAATAAAAGAATATATAAATGGGATTGCCCAGTTGCCGTATGATCCAAAATCTTTAAATGGATAAAATGAGCAGTCGGACAGAATAAAAAATGGATAATTGAATAAATAAATGAGGGAGGGAAAAGCATTTATTTGGAAGGTGGTTGAGGCTCTACCACAACACAGGCAGATTGTTTGTGTGTGGTAAGGAGATGTGGTTTATTAAAGGATAAACTGGAACACTGATGGTGGTGTGTGATTTTGATTCAAAAACAATTGTTTTTGGGAGCAGTGAAGAGTAGGAAAAAGAAGATACAAATGCCCAAAGATGGGTCTCCGATTGAGAAAACCAACAGTATGAAAGGAACAACAGGGGTGAAATTTGGAATTGATGAATTGTGAAAATGAAGCGTGAGCTGGGAAAACAAAAAACAAACAAAAAAAAGAAAAAAAAAAAAAAAAAAAAAAAAAAAAAAAAAATAAAAAAAAAAAAAAAAAAAAAAAAACAACAGAAAAAAAAAAAACTCAAAAAAAACCAAACCAAAAAAAAAAAAAAAAAAAAAAAAAAAAAAAAAAAAAAAAAAAAAAAAAAAAAAAAAACAATTAAAAATAAAAAACAAAAACAAAAAACATAAAAAAAAAAACATGAAAAATAGTAGGGCCGAGAGGATGGTGCGCAGCGGTGATAGGGTAAGAGCACCGACTTTGTTCTTGGCAGAGGACCCGGGGTTCAAACCCCAGCAACCACGGGCAGCGAAGTAAACGGGCGGGACACGCCAGGGCCACGGGGTAAAAATAAAAAGGCAGTATGGCCCGGGCGGCGGAAACACCACGGGCCCAGGGGCAGGAATCACGGGGAGGGAGTGGGGAGACCACCAACCCGACAGCAGACAGTGAGGCGGCCTACACAGCAAAAAAATAAAAAACACAATGAAACATAAAAAAAAAAAGCAGGCCAGGGGTGAAAAAGGGAAGGGGGAGACAAAGTCGAAACTAAAGGGCGGCGTAGGACGAGGGCGGTAGCGCAAAGAGGGCAGGGGGAAGAGCTAGGGGAACGGAGGAAGGAAGGAATGAGGAAGAAGGAGGAAAGGAAGGACGGTAGTTAGGAGATAGAGGAGGACAATGGGGATAAAGCAAGGATGACAGAGGGGGGTGGGGGACAGAGGAACCAGGGAACAGGCAAAACGAAGGAGGGGCGGGCGGACAGCAGGAAAACCACGGGTATGAAAAAGGGAGAAAGAAGCAAGGACACTAGGCGGAACGAGAAAAGAAAGAGCAAAAGGGAGAGAAGGTACAAGAGGGGGGAGAGGGGGGCATGGCAAGGCGGGTCGGGGGAGCGGCAGCTGTGTAGCAGAGTGGAAATAAAACCTAAAGCGGCACAAAAACAAACAATCGCGTATCCAAAAAAAGCAAGAGGATGAAAAGGGGAAAAAGGAAAGAAAAGGATACACGTCGCGCGTTAACGGTGGGGGGGCTGGAGAAGGAGAAAGTACAGTAGGGCACGTGGAAAAAGAAAGACTAGGCGGCCAAACGAGGCCAGGGAGGAAGAAGGCAGGACGGGGAAGGGGCAGGAAGGACGAGCGCCACACGGAGGAACAGGGAGGGAAAAAAAGGAAAAAAAGGGGAAGATGGGGGGGAAGGGAAAAAGGGATAAAGAAAAATTTAAAGGGGAAAAG
The DNA here is from genome assembly GCA_009823505.1 of Rhizomys pruinosus. Taxonomy (NCBI): domain Eukaryota; kingdom Metazoa; phylum Chordata; class Mammalia; order Rodentia; family Spalacidae; genus Rhizomys; species Rhizomys pruinosus. The sequence continues at coordinate 594,941 of VZQC01005038.1, forward strand.
GAACGAAGAAGGCAAAAAGAAAGAAAAAGGAAAAACAGAAAAGGATAAGCGAAAAGGGGAAGAAACAAAAAAAAAAAAAAGGGGGGGAGGTTAAAAACAAAAAAAAGGGAGAGGGAGAGGGTAAAAAGGAAGGGAAAAGCCCAGTAGTCAAAAAATTGGGGGGTGAATCCTAATTGACAAAATTGAAAGGGATATTCGTAAATGATTAAAGTATTGTAATAAACATATTAAAAAAAAATATTTAATAAAATTCTTATTTTAACAATCAAAAAAAATTTATTAAAATACAAACGAAAAAAAAAAAAAACTTTTTTTTTTTAATATTTTATAAAAATTTAAATTTTTAATATTAAAAAATTTTTTAAAACAAAAAAGCCCAGTAAGGGACACTACTACCTACCCTCCTTAAGTAGGCTTTTAAAAGGTAAAACTTTCAAAAATTTTTTTTAAAAAAACTTGAAAAGACAAAAAACGACAACACCGAAAGAAAAAAAAGTTAGGGCAATTATGGGTGATCAAAAGTCAGCATTTTGTTCATGTTGCGTATGAGCCTATAAGATAGTATATCAAACTTTCTCCACACAAAGTCAGTGACCCCCCCAGCAATGCTGCCTCTTGGCATTGACCAAAGGGAAATATGAATGGGGAAGGGGAAAATATGGAAATGTAGTTAACAAAAAACAAAAATATGTTATGTATTATTATTATTTTTTTTTTTTTTTTTTTTTTTTTTTTTTTTTTTTGTTGTTTTTGTTTTTTTGCTTTTTTTGGTATTTTCGAGAACCAGGGGTTGGCCACGGGCCGGGTCCCTTTGTAGCCCCAGCTTGGGCCTCTGGAATTCACTCTTGTAGACCAGGCTGGACTTGACTCACAAAGATCCATTCTGCCTCGCCTCCCAAATGCTAGGAATTTTAAAATTTTTTTAATTATTTTTAAAGGCTAATTATTTATTATTTTCTTTATTTTATGCTGTTTTTTTGAGCTTGCAATTGTCCATGTGTTATGTTAAGTTGGGCATCCATGTCCTGCAATGCCTTGCAAGATGGGGTCAGATGAGTTGAGTGGTCCCAGTCAGCAGATCCCCTGGAACTGGAGTTAACTAACAGATGGTTGTTAGCCCAACCATGTGGATGGCTTTGAAACAGAAAAACCCAGGTTCCCCTGCAAGAAGGCACCAGTGCTCCTAAACCACTTGAAGCTCCCTCTCTCCAGGCCCCCAACCACTTAGCTATATCTTTATCTTAACTTTCCAAAACTGGAAAACTATCCAAGGTAAGAGAAAGAAAAATATACAATAACAACTGGGACAGAGGTTCTTAGGAATGAGATGCAAAATAAAATAGGCACAAATTGCTTTGCTGATGTGTATTAGTTAATTTCCTGGTTGCTTTGCTTTGATTTTTTTTGTCAAACACTGACCAAAAAAAAAAAAAGGGGGTGGGGGCGGAAAGGAGGGGAAAACGGGTTTTTTTTTTTCCTAACATTTTAACATGGTTACAGGGTACAATCCATCCTCAAGCGAAGCCAAGGTAAGAACTCCAAGCAAAGGTCTGGAGAGAGCGGTCTAGCGGTTTTTGAAGTTTTTATAAATTTTTTGTGTGGTATAAAGTAAAAAATTGAAATATTTTTATAAAAATTTTTTTTTTTTTTTATAAGTAAATGGTTTTAATTTATTTAATTATTTATTTTTAAACATAAAAAGTCAATTTTTAATTTTTTATAAAATTATTTTTGTTTTATTTTTTTTTTTTTTTTTTAAAATATTTATTTGTTTTATTTAATTATTTTAAATTTTTTTTTATAAAAAGCCAACCGACGCTGCTTGGGCAGAGGACCCGGGTTCGACTTCCCCTACCACCCAACCATTGGGCGGCCGGAGAACAGAACGAGCCTTTGAGAAGCCGGAGAAAAAAAAACCGTCTTGTCTGAAACTCCAATTTCCAGGAGGGAGAACTCTGTTCCCCCTTCCAATTCCAAGGCGTGAGAACTTCCTGGTTCCGGGGGGGAAATCGAACGCCCTCCCTTCTTCTGACCCTCCGCGGCATTGCACGACACGGGTGCCACCAAAACTTGGCATGCAGCAGTAACATTTCATTACACACACATAGACAATCCTGCGTGGTGTGCGGAGCACCGCGCACACCTTTAATCCTAGCACTTGGGAGGCAGAGGCAGGCGGATCTTTGTGAGTTCAAGGCCAGCCTAGTCTACAGAGTGAGTTCCAGGACAGCTGGGGCTACAGGGAGACCCTGTCTCAAAAAGACCCCCCCCAAAAAAAAAAAATAAATAAAAATTAAAATTAAAAAAAAAAAAAAGAACTCCAAGCAGGATCCCAGAGAGAGGAATTGAAGCAGAAATCAAGGAGAAATGCTGCTTACTGGTTAGCTTCCATGGCTTGCCCAGTTAACCTTCTTATATAATCCAGGCCCACATGCCTAGGGATGGCACTGTCCACAGTGGGCTTGCCCCTTCTACGTCAGTTAGAAATAAATAAAATGCCTCAAAAACATGGCCAAAGCCAAGCTGATAGAGATCATTTCTCATATCAGCTTCCTTCTTCCCAGGTGTCTCTAATTTGTGTTAGGTTGACAAAAATTAACCAGCACGTTACTGATGCAAACAGCCACATGGGTAGATCCAAAAATATTATTTGTACGGAGTGAAAGACTCTTACACTAGGGTACATTCTGTAAGGTCCCATTTCTGTAGAGTTATAAAGGAGATGAAATTTAATTGATAGTATAGACAATCTGAAGTCTGCCTCTGTGGAAGTGGGAATTGACTAAGAAGGGGAGATGAGGGCAAATCTCTGGCAGGGCTTTGTCTTGTTAAAGGTTTTAGTTACATGGATGCACCCCTTCTCTGAACAAGTAAAATTACTCTTAAGATCTCAGTGCTTTATGACATGTACATCTTTTTTTTTAATTTTTATTTATTTATTTATTTAATGTGTATGAATGTACTGTCTGCATGTAGGTTTGTGCACCCGTGTCGTGCAATGCCGCGGAGGTCAGAAGAGGTCGTCGGATTCCCCTGGAACTGGAGTTCTCCTGGAATTGGAGTTATGGACGGTCCTCAGCCGCCATGTGAGTGCTGGGGATGGAACCCGGCTCCTCTGCAAGAGCAGTCGGCGTTCTAACCGCTAGGCCATCTTTCCAGACCCGACATGTACATCTTATACCAAATGAAAAACCCTTTATTTTCATTTGCTTGTTTTTTGAGACAGTATCTCATACAGGCCATACCGATTTTGAACTTGTCCTGATCCTCCTGCCTCTGTCTCCCAAATGCTGAGGTTACAGGTATGAGCCACCACTGCCAGCAAAAGAAAATATCTTTGAACAATCTTACTTTAAGTTCATGTCATGCATTCTGAAATATTTAAGGGCAAACATACTAAGGTCACTAACGTAGTATGGAAAAGCATAAAAATTAGATGATTAGATAGATAGATAGATAGATAGATAGATAGATAGATAGATAGATAGATAGATGATAGATAGATGGATAATAGATGGATGATAGGTAAATGGATACATGTTAACAAAACAAGTTTAGTAACCTGTTAATGCTAACATCGAAGTATGCAGATGTCCCTGTAAAATTCTTTCAGTTTAGCTGTAGGTTTGAAACTTTCCTATTAAAATGTTGGATGATGTGAAGGGAGAGGATGGGATAAATAGAATAAGAATAGCAAGAGGGCATCTGAGTGGATGATTCAATGGTGACAGACTGAACTACAGGAGTCTAAGGGCGCAGAGACAAAGATAAGGAAAGCTGATATTGACTAAAATTGTAAAGGGAGGGGGAGAGAGAGAGAGAGAGAGAGAGAGAGAGAGAGAGAATAAAAAGATGCAAGCTCATTTTATTATGCTTATATTGAAAAAACACTAGACATTTTCTAACAGAAGTGGAGGATTACTAATATTTATAGTATGTATAAAAATGAAGGAAATGAGATCAAACACAGCTTATAACATTAAATATAGGTGAGATTAATCTAAGATAAAAGCACAATTCAACTCTATCCTTTATAAAAGTGAATTGCCAACACCAACACACACACACACACACACACACACGCACACACACACACATACACACACACACAGTGATTTAGAAAGGCTAATATTTTTAAAGTAAGCAAAGCTGTCCTGACCAAAATAACCCCAAACAAACCAGAGAGTCAAATCTGTGATTTCAAACAAGACAGGATTCAACCCAAAAATTATCAAACAAAGAAAATACCATAAAATTGGGCTCTCCAAATTAGTGGGCACCAGATGTGGATCTTGAGCATTTGAAATGTGGCTAATATGATTGAGGATCTGAATTTTAAATGTTATTATATTAAATAAGTTAAATCTTTAAATTAAATAGTACAGAGACCATTTCCATCACCACAGAAAACTTCTAGTTAATACTGCTTTATAATGTCAAAGGCCCCAATCCATAATGGAGTTATGCCCATTATAAATATCTTTCTACAAAATAACATAGACCCTATGCTTATGAAGAGGAAATGGTGGAAAATGCAACTACCTTATAATTAAAGATTTTTTAAAACTTCTTATTTAGTTTTTGTGTATTTCATGCAGTATATCTTGATCATATTTCAACCCCAACCCTATCTGTACCCACCATACACCCCCACCAGATTTCATGCAATCTGTCATATATACTAGGGCCTATCAAGTCCATTTGTATCCTCAGTGTAACTTCCTCCACTGGAGCCTGGTCAGCCTATCTAGCATCACTCCCTTAAAGAAGACCAATTCTCCTTCACCCAGCAGTGATCAGTTGCCAATAGTTCCTCAGCTAAGTTGGGGCTTCTTACTTATATCCCCAGTTCTATGCTGGGTTTTTGTCTGGTCTGGGTTTGCATGGGTCTTGTGCACGCTGTCTAATCAAAGATTTTTAAATTAAATTTTTCCTTATAAATAGGAAAAAAATTGACCCTTGGGGGGGCTCGCCACCTGCCCCTGGAAGTCCCAGCTCAGACTCCAGACAGGCACCTGCAGTCAGTGAGGTGCCAGTGAGGCAAGGCAGACCTGCCTTGACCCTGGGGGGGGGCTCACCCCCCAACCCCCGGGAGTCCCAACTCGGACTCCAGACAGGCACCAGCAGTCAGTGAGGTGTCCGTGAGGCAAGGCAGACTTGCCTTGACCCTTGGGGACCTACTGGCACATGGGCCAAAGTAGCAACCCAACCCAGCCCCTCCCCCCCCATCCTAGTGGAGCTCTGGTACAGAGGACCTAACAGGCAGAGCATTGGTGATCATAGTCTGTGCAGCCAACGTTGAGGGGCCAGAATTCAAAGAAACAAATAGACAAATCAACATGCCAAAGACACAAAGAAAAACAACATGGGAAAAGCTCATAATAAATCCACACTAAACTCTACCAACCCTACAGAGGATCCCTACAATGAGATCTCTGAGGAAAGAAGCCAAGACACCAACCTTAGAAGAACAACTATAGACATATTCAAAGAAATTAGAGAACTAAGGGAAGAGAATGAAAAACTCAAGAAGAACCTAGAGGGAGATAATGACAAATGGTGGAAAGAACTAGGGGGAGAGATTGAAAAACTCAAGAAGGACCTAGAGGGAGAAAATGACAAACTCCAGAAGGAAGAGGAAACACTGAAAAGATCCCAGGCCAAAATGAAAAAAGAAAATGACCAACGAATCAGGGAGCTACAAGATGAGATTGACAGGCTCCAGAGGGAAGTGGAAAATCTAAAGAAATCAAAGGATGAAATGAAAAAGGATATTGAACATTCATCCAACCACCAGGAAATGATGGGAAAAGGCCTCAGAAGCAGAATGGAAGAAGCAGAAAAAAGAATATCAAACCTGCAGGATAATACAAAAAAACTAGAAAGCTCAAGTAAAGATTATGAAAAAATTTTAAAAACACAAGAGTGGAACAACCAGGAAATTTGGGACACAATGAAAAGACCAAACCTCCACATCATAGGGATAGAGGAAGGAGAAGAATCCCAAGACAGCACTATTGACCAGATCTTCAACAGGATAATAGAAGAAAAATTTCCAAAATTGACAAAAGACAAACCCAAACAAATACATGAAGCACAAAGAACACCAAATAGACAGGACCAAAAAAGAAACTCCCCACATTATATAATTGTTAAAACACTAGATGCTCAAAACAAAGATAAAATACTGAAAGCCACAAGAGAAAAAGAAGTTACATATAAGGGGAAAACCATCAGAATCACAGCTGACTTCTCAGTGCAAACTATGAAAGCTAGAAGAATGTGGATCAAAGTATTTCCAGTACTAAATGACTTTAGATGCCAACTCAGACTACTATACCCAGCAAAAATGTCAATTAGAATGGAAGGAGAAAGAAGAATCTTTCACAACATGAACAAGATGAAAGAATACATGTCTAAGACACCAACACTTCAGAAAATCATTGAAGCAATCCAAAGAACAGAGGAAAGAAGCAACTATCCCTAAGCAATTAAAGAGAAAAAGTAACAAAATCATAACAGAGTAAATATAAACCTAGACCAAGAATTCAAACAAATAATAAGATAAAAGGAAGCAACACACATCTCTCAGTAATAACCTTGAATACTAATGGTCTAAACTCCCCAATCAAAAGGCATAGACTGAGAGAATGGTTTAGGAAACTGAACACTTCTATATGCTGTCTACAAGAAACCCATCTCACCCACCTTAGAGTGAAAGGATGGAAAAAATATTCCAAGGGAATGGTACCAAGAAACAAACTGGAGTGGTTATTCTAATATCAGACAAAATAAATCTCAAAGTAAAATTAATCAGAAGAAACAAAGAGGTCCTTATGAAAGGAACAATTAACCATGAAGATTTCACAATCCTAAATGTCTATGCACCAAACTCTGGTGTACCTAACTTTATAAACACAACTTGGGAGGACCTCGAGACACAGATTAATCCTAGCACACTAATAGTGGGGGATTTCAACACCCCACTGAGCCCCTTGGATAGATCAACAGGACAAAAAATAAACAGAGAGACATCAGAACTGAACAATATGATACACCAAATGGACCTCACAGACATCTACAGAATATTCCACCCAAACACCAGAGAATATACTTTCTACTCAGCACCTCCCAGAACATTCTCCAAAATCAACCATACTGGGGCACAAAAGGAACCTCAACAAATACAAAAGGATAGAAATCATTCCATACATTCTATCATACCACAGTGCAATAAAGCTCAATATGAACACCAGAATAAGGCCAACTAGCTACAAGAACAAATGAAGACTAAACAACACAATTCTGAATAATGAATGGGTCAGGGAAGAAATAAAGAATGAAATAAAAGTATTCATGAAACTGAACAAAAAAGACAATACTACAAAACAAAACTTGTGGGATGCTTTAGAAGCAGTCTTGAGAGGGAAATTTATAGCCCTAAGGGCCCAAATCAAAAAAACAGAAAAGGAACAAATAAATGTTCTAACACTGCAGCTAAAAACACTTGAGAGACAGCAACAAATGAACCCTAAACCCAACAGACAGAAGAAATAACAAAAATCAGAGCAGAAATCAATGAAATAGAAACAAAGAAAACAATACATAAAATAAACAAATCCAAAAGGTGGTTCTTTGAAAAAATAAACAAAATAGACAGACCTCTAGCCCAGTTAACCAAAAAAAAAAAAAAAAAAAAAAAAGAGAGCAACTCCAAATCAAAAGTATTAATGATGAAATGGGAAACATCACAACAGACATAGAAAAGATCCGGACAATCATACGGGAATACTTCAAAAATATATACTCCACTAAATTTGAAAACCTAAGAGAAATGGATGAATATCTGAAATCATGGGAACCAACAAAGCTTAACCAAGAAGAGATTGACAGTTTAAACAGATTTATATTTGAGGAAATTGAAGATGTAATTAAAAACCTCCCAACTCAAAAAAGCCCTGGTCCAGATGGTTTCAGAGCAGAATTCTATAAAACATTTAAAGAGGACCTACAACCACTGCTACTCAAACTATTTAGAAGGATACAGAGGGAATTCTCCCAAACTCCTTGTATGAAGCCAGCATCACTCTAATACCAAAACCAGGCAAAGATGCAAGCAAAAAAGAAAGCTATTGACCCATCTCATTAATGAAGATAGATACAAAAATTCTCAACAAAATACTTGCAAATTTCATACAGATCCACATCAAAAAGATCATCCATCGTCACCAAGTTGGATTGATACCAGAGATGCAGGGATGGTTCAACATACGTAAATCAATAAACATCATAAAACATATAAATGGACTGAAAGACAAAAACCACATGATCATCTCAATTGATCCACAAAAAGCCTTTGATGAAATCCAGCATCCTTCATGTTTAAAGTCCTAGAGGGAATAGGACTAAAAGGAACATTCCTCAACATGATCAAAGCCATATATAGAAAACTCACTGCCAACATCATCCTAAATGGAGAAAAATTGGAACCATTTCCCTTAAAGGTGGGAACCTGGTAAGGCTGCCCCTTATCACCACTCCCCTTCAACATAGTGCTTGAAACACTTGCTAGGGCAATAAGACAAGAGAAGGAAATTAAAGGAGTACTAATAGGAAAAGAAGTTAAGCTATCCCTTTTTGCAGATGATATGATAGTTTACCTAAGAGATGCTAAAAACTCCACCAGAAAACTTCTAGAAATGATTAAGAGTTTTAGTAAAGTGTCTGGCTACAAAATTAACCTAGAAAAATCAGTAGCCTTTCTTTACACCAACAATAAACAAGTGGAGAAGGAATATAAGAAGACCTTCCCAAGCAGGGCGTGTTGGCATACTCCTTTAATCCTAGCACTTGGGAGGCAGAGGCAGGTGGATCTTTGTGAGTTCAAGGCCAGCCTGGTCTACAGAGTGAGTTCCAGGAAAGACCTTTCCACTCACAATAGCATCAAAAATAATAAGATACCTGGAAACTCCTAACCAAAGATACCAAAGACCTCTACAAAAAAAAAAGTTAAACCCCTGAAGAAGAAGATTGAAAATGACATCAAAAGATGGAAAGACCTCCCATGCTCATGGACTGACAAAATTAATATAGTAAAAATGTCCATTTTACCCAAACTGATATACAGATTCAATGCAATTCCAATCAAAATCCCTATGAGCTTCTTCACAGACTTGGGAAAAAAATCCTTAAATTCATATGGAAAAACAAAAGACCCTGAATAGCTAAAGCAACCCTGAGTGAAAAATGCAATACAGGGGGGATTGCCCTACCAGACTTCAAACTGTATTACATGGCCATAGTCACAAAGTCAGCCTGGTACTGGCACAAAAACAGACCCATTGACCAATGGAACAAAATTGAAGATCCAAACTTGAGCTCATACAATTTCAGCCACCTCATATTTGACAAAGGAGCAAAAATGGAGAAAGGATAGCAACTTCAGAAAATGGTGCTAGCAAAATTGGATCATCATTTTTAGAAGAACAAAATTAAACCCTTACCTCCCACCCTGTACAAAAATAAACTCCAAGTGGATCAAAGATCTTAACATGAAGCCTGAAACCCTAAAGGTGATAGAAGAAAAAGTTGGCAACAGCCTACAAGACATAAGCATAGGAAAAGACTTTCTAAATCAGACAGCAGCTGCACAGGAAGTAAGGTCAACAGTTGACAAATGGGACCTCATCAAACTCAAAAGTTCCTATACAGTGAAAGAAACAATCAAGGAGGTGAATAGAAAACCCACAGAGTGGGAGGAAATCTTTACCACTGATACATCTGACAGAGCATTATTGTCAAGAATATATAAACTACTCACAAAATAAAGAAGAAGAAAAATGACCTACTCAAAAGATGGAGTAAAGAGCTGAACAGAGACTTCACCAGTGAGGGATTAAAGATGGCTGAGAAACATCTTAAAAATGTTCAGCATCATTAATAACTAAGGAAATGCAAATTAAAACCACTCTCAGATATCATCTCCCTCTGATATGTCTAGCTAAGATCAAGAAAACAAAAGACAACAGATGCTGGAGAGGTTGTGGGGAAAGGGGAACACTCATCCCCTGCTGGTAGGAATGTAGACTTGTACAACCACTATGGAAAGCAGTGTGAAGAACCCTTAAAAGACTCGGAATGAGCCTACCACCTGAGTATAGCTGTGATGAATGCCATTTAACTTACTCTTTCTCTTGAATAACATCTTACAATTCTCCATTATTCTAAGAAACAGCGAAGAGCATAAATACATGCAAGACACATACATAAAGATAAGCAAATATAATTAGACTTGGAATGATGCATATATGTGTCTGTATAGTTTCTTTTTTAACTTTGTAATTATAACTATTAATTATATGTATAAAATGTATTATATTACACTCCTGGGTATATACCCAAAAGACTCATCCTACCGCAAAGATACATGCACATCCATGTTTATTGTACCTCTTCACAATAGCAAAGAGCGGGAACCAACCCAAATGCCCCTCAACAGACTAGTGGATGACAAAAATGTGGATTCAGTGGTAAAGAAAGATGGCATTATGAACTTTGCAGGTAAATGGATGGAGCTCGAAGCCATTATGCTGCGTGAAGTAACACAGTCCCAGAAAGACAGAGGATAGTTTCCCTCATTTGTGGATGCTAGCACCAAATCCCCCAGATGAAAGGCAAGCTGAGGGGCTGGAGAGATGGCCTAGTGGTTAAGAGCACCGACTGCTCTTGCAGAGGACCCAGGTTCAATTTCCAGCACCCACATGGCGGCTGAGAACCGTCTTTGACTCCAGTTCCAGGGGAATCCCACGCCCTCTTCTGACCTCTGCAGCATTGCATGACATGGGTGCACAGACCTGCATGCAGACAGTACATTCATACACATAAAAATAAATAAATAAATAAATAATAAAATTTTAAAAAGGCAAGCTGAATAACATTATTGTTATATTTCTGTTTATCTGAAAGCAACTATGTTGTTATAATATGACTCTCTCAACAGGCTCTAGAATCCACCCACCAATTATTTTCAGACTCTGTAATTACTGTATATGGGTGGAGAGTATGTATGCATATTTTAGAGTAATATAAAATTAATGGAGGAAAATGTGAATTCCTAAGCATAAAAAAAAAAAAAAACTGAGAGAAAGATGCAGAACAGTTATGGCAGAATGCATGATCTGAGGTGGTATGGGGTGGGGTGGGGTAGGGATAAGGGAAAAGGGAATATGCCCGAACTGAATTGAAAAACGATGTCTGAAATACACAAAACATCAATAAAAAATATTTGTAAAAAAATAAGTAGAAAAAAAGTATCACCCAGTACTTAAATATTGAAATTAAGAAATACAAGTTGTAGAAAGACTTTATGGGCTGACCATGTTTTAAGTCCTCAAAATATCTCTAATTACTGCTGCCTCCAAGCACAACATTTGGAATTGCAGACATTGAGTGTATTTGGTGACATATGCAATACACGTCAACTTTTCTAATATCTAAAAGTGCCTATAAAATAGTTATTAGTGTACATGTCACTGCCCAGAAAGCTTATTTCCATCCTAATTTTACCTTCCTTCAGCACTGTGGCGAGAATACAATTAATTTGTATTTTTGAAGTGTTCTGAATTTTTAGGAAGAAAGTCATTGCATAAGCATTTCTGCTTTAACGGAGTCCATGGGTCCCCAAGGAAGAAGATTTTGTCATGCTTCAGCTATTGACGCTAATTAAACCCCTCAACTCCCAAGTTCACAGGGGGAAACAATGCTGCTGACTCAGCTGGCATTTCCTCCAATGAGAAGCTATTTGCAAAACATTTCTTGAGACTTCCTGTTTTATGCCCTGTCACAAGTAGAAGAATCTAAATATTTTACACTTCAGTGGAGACCAGGCAGAAGGGACAGTCACATTACTCTTTCTCTGTGTTAATAACCCATTGATGAGTCCCACCTACCAGCTTCTCAACAAGAATAGGAAAGTATAAGGTAGATGACTTCCAAGGAAACAAGCATAACACAAGAATAACCTCACAAAAGCCACCAAATGCATCTCTCCTGTGCTGATGGCTTCACTTATCAACTTGGCACACCTGGGAAGAGGGAACCTCGGCTGGGGAATTTCCTCTCTCACACTGGCCTGTGGCCATTTCTGTAAGGTATTTTCTTGATTGTAACGTGGGAAGGCCCAGCCTACTGTGGGTGTTGCCACCCTTGGGCAGGTGGTCCTGGGTTATATATAAGAAAGCAGGCTGAGCAGGCCAGAGATGCAAGCCAGTAAGTAGTATTCCTCCATGGTCTGTGCTTCAGTTCCTGCCTTGAGTATGTGTCTTGACTTCCCTCAATGATGAACTGAGAGCTGTAAACCAAATAAACCTTTCATTCCCAAGTTGATTTTGGTCAGTGTTTTATCATAGTAGTAGAAGCTAACTAAAACAAAAATTGGTACCAAAGAGTGGGATATTGCTATGACGGACCTGATCATGTTGTTTTGGGAAGATTGTGGAATTTGGGGAGCTAGGACTAGAAAAGACATTGAGTGTGTGAAGCTTAGTGAGCTGTTCTTGGAAGAATACACCTGAAAGAGGTGTACTCGATGAAGACCTGATATCAGACAATTTGTATGGTAATATGGATTAAGAATGGGTAGAAATATAGCCTTTGCTTTACAAGACAATAGATGTTGATCACCTGTGGCTGAAGAATCAGCTGTGACTAATAAGGGGCCAGCATCATTGAAGTGACATCTTTTTGGAAATATTTCTTCAGGATCAGCACACAGAAGATAGGCCAGAAGGGACCAAGGTATGGGATGCAGAGGGCAGGTCCAGAGAAGAGGATTGGATTTTATAGGAGGCCACAGCTAAGAGACTTTTTATTATTAGTCACCATGTGGCTGCTGGTATTCAAAGCTGGGTCTTCTTGAAGAACAATCACTGCACTTCTTGCTGATGCCATCTCTCCAGTGAGACTTTTAAAAGAGACTTTGGGGGCTGGAGAGATGGCCTAGCAGTTAAGAGTGCCGACTGCTCTTGTAGAGGACCTGGGTTCAATCCCCAGCACCCACATGGTGGCTGAGAACTGTCTTTAACTCCAGTTTCAGGGGAATCTGACACCCTCTTCTGACCTCTGCGGCATTGCACGACATGGGTGCACAGATCTACATGCGGACAGTACATTCATATACGTAAAAAAAATTAAAAAAGAGACTTTGAACTTTTAAAGTGTTCAAATTTGTTTTAAAGACTATGAGACTTTTAAAGTTGTACTATATGTTTTAAATCGTGATATTTCTATTACATGAGCCTTTGAGGACAAGAAAGGGAAAGGTTATGGTTTAATAATGATGTGTTTGTGTGTCATGTAGACAAGGAATCAACTTGCACACCTGGGAAGAGGGAACCTCAGCTGGGGAATTTCCCCTATTGGATTGGCCTGCGGCCATGTCTGTAAGGCATTTTCCTGACTGTAATATAAAGGGTCCAGTCTATTGTGGGTGGTGTGGTGCTACCTCTGGGCAGGTAGTCCTGGGTTGTACAAGAAAACAGGCTAAGTGCAGGCCAGAGGAGCAAGCCAGAAAGCAGTGTTCCTCCATGATCTGTGCTTCAGTTCTTTTCTCCAGGTTCCAGCTTTGAGTTTTTGCCTTGGCTTCTTTGTCTCAATGATGGACTCTGAGCTGTAAGCCAAAAAAAAAAAAACCCCTTTCTTCCCCAGGTGGTTTTGGTCAGAGTCTTTTATTACAGCAATAGAGAAGCAAACTAGGGCATCTTCCTTCTCTGATAATGACTATGTCCCTCATAAATATTTCCCCTACCCTCCAAGGCCACAAACAATTTTCTTCAATCAGTAGTGTTATAGTAACTACCCATGCTTGCTCCAGTTGTCACCCAGGAAATGTGGGGCATAGGACGATTTACACAAGAAGACTCCTCATCCCTTTAAAGATTATTTCTGTGAATCACAAGTTACTTTTATGTGCTTTTTTTTTTTTTTTTTTTGAGACAGATTTTCCCTGTAGCCCCAGTTGGTTTGGAGCTCACTATGTAGAGTAGGCTAGCCTTGAACTCACAGAAATTTGCCTGCCTCTGCCTCCTGAGTGCTGTGACTAAAGGTATATGCCACCACACCTGGCCCTACTTTTATGTGCTTTTAATTTTCAGTGTTTAACAAGAGGGAGTTTTGATGGATCTGCCAGTTGCAATTGCCTAAGTAGCAATTAAGTAAGTAGCAAGTAAGTGGGGGCTGGCTATCAGGAGATGTGGTCAGATATGTGATTGTGTTGGAAGTTTCACCCATGTCATGACAGAAGTTCACAGTCAGCATGCTTTTCTAGTGGCTCCCAAATTGGTATGAAATGTCAGATGTGTGTCCTGGGCACCTCTGAAAATAAGCTTATCAGCTAAGTAGGCCCTGTTTGGAATACGGTATTTCTGCACATGTGTGCTTGGATCTAGTCCTTCTGCTAGAGAGGCTGTCTGACTTACTTCACTAGTGAACCGTCAACAGAGTCCTCGAAGTGAGAAGACTTCAAAGGTTTCCCTTTGCATCTCCAGAATATGATGAGTCCAGACTTCTAGAGGAAACCTGGCCTTGCTCTTTCTTTTTGCTCAATAGCAGGTTGTACTCCAGAATCTGAGTGTGCTGCAAGCACAGGAAGCTGTATAGCTTGGAACTGGCCAATGGACAGTAGAGTCCTGACTCATCTCCCGATCCACGTGGCTGGACAGAGACACCTGAAGCACCCATTTTGTTGTTATTGTTTAGTCAATGATAGTCAAACATTTGCTGGGCACTGTTCAAGAGGTCAGGCTTTGTCTCTGCATAAAATGGGAAGGAAACAAACACTTATCTTTTGTGAGTTTTACATTTGGTAGGGAGGAAACAATGACCATGGAATATAGAAGTGGGAATGAAAACAAGCTGAAAGCTGTCCCAGTGCAGGCAGGCAGGCACCTGCAACAGGTTAACATTCCAGTTTGTGTGGGCACCATCGGGGAATAAGCCATTCAGCCTAGAGCCCATTTTGTTCGGATTTTTCCATTTGGAATAATGTATCTACATTCAGATGCTTTGAATTCCAGGTGGAAAAATTAGGCCTGATGTGAATGCAAAGTTGTTCTCACTCCAGCATGAAACTTCTCCGCTGTTTGATCTTGTCACATTTTGAAAGCTGGCGGCCGCTCAAGTCCGATGAGCCCCTGGGTTCCAATCAGGAGACCCATGGTTCTGACTCAGTGCTGCCACCAAATTCGAATATAAAAGCAGGGTGCTTAATCTCCTGCAACCTCGGTCTCTTCACCTGTAAAATTATTACACTGGACCATGTTGTCTCTAAGCTCAATTTTTGTTTTTTTTGGTGTTTTCAGGACGGGGTCTCCCTTTAATCCCAGCTGACCTGGAGCTCGCTCTGTAGACCAGGCTGGCCTTGAACTCACAGAGATTCACGTGCCCCTGCCTCCGAGTGCTGGGATTAAAGGCGTGCGCCACCACACCTGGCTTAAGCTCAATCTTTTAAAATACATTTTTGTTTCTTAAGCACTTCATACATGCATATCATGTATTTGATCATATTCGCCCACTCCTCCCCTTGACCCCTCACAGATCCACAGCCTACTCCCCCTTCCCAACTTTTATTTTAAGCAACAGAGTTCAAAGTGTCCTGTTCCTACACAGCTGGGTGTGGGGCTCCACACTGGAGCATGATTGACCTACACGAGCCACACACCCTCCCCCAGAAGCCACCATTGTCAATAGCCCCTCAGATGAGGTGGTGACTCCTGGGTCCCTTCCTACTCCTCCTGGGAGGAATGTTGACTGAATTAATCTTGGGCAGGAAAGCACCATTTTTTTTCTGATCTGACATATTATTTAAATAATGTTTCTTAAACCAGTCTTACCAATACAAAGTTCGTGGTTAGAAAATTTTCCTTGCTACAGCTTAGAACCTGAACTCCTTTATTTTTGTTTGTTGATTTTTTTGAGACAGAGTCTCCTTATAGCCCCAACTGGCCTGGAACTCACTATGGAGACCAGTCTAGACAAGATCTCATAGAGATCCACCTGCCTCTGCCTCCCAAATCCTGGGATTAAAGGTGCGTGTTACCACACATGGTCTCATTTTAACTGCAAAAATCTTATTCTCATTTTACTGAATAAAATGATGCACTTTTCCAAACTCTCTTTCTCTCCAAGGTTTTAGGCTGTGCAACAATTTTAAAGCAACTTGAGCTTTTCCTTTTTTTTTTTCCTTCTTGATATTGTTTATGCTATGGGATCCCAGTGTAATAAGTGGTAGTTAACATTGACCACCTATCTCATGTCATCATTACTGCAACTCTAGGGGACCTGATTTCATCATCCTTATAAGAAGAAAAACTGATACGTTGAGGGTGAGGAAGTGTCCTTGAGTTCCGTAGCTGATAAGAACTGAGAGTATTGCCATTTTTCAAAGTCAAAACTCATGAAACTGCAATAAAGAAACAATGAAGGAGACAGAGGAGGGAAGGAGGAAGGGAGAGAGGAAGAGAAGGAAGGAGGGAGAAAGAGAAGGATGGGAAAGGAGGAAAGAAAGGAGGGAGAGAGGAAAGAAGGAAGAATAAAGAATAGAAAAATTTAAATTTAGGGAATATTACTTTCACTCTATTTTCATAAAATAAAAGTAGCCATATTCACTGGGTATAGTGTTACACATCTTTAGTCCTAGCACTTGAGGCAGAGGCAGAGGCAGAGGCAAGTGGATCTCTGTGAGTTCGAGGCCAGCTGGGGTCCACATTGCAAGTTCCAGGCCAGCTGGGGCTACAGCGAAACCCTGTCTCATAAAAAATAAATAAAATTTTAAAAAGATGGACAAAAAAACCCTCCCAAAATTTAGTTCTATTCAGTCCCTTAGAAAAATGTTTAGTAGTATAATTTGGTTTATCTGATTTACTAAAAACTACAGTGCTTATAATAAATTAAAAAATTGTTTCTTGTGTTCTTGCCTTAACCATTACAATGTTATTGTCTGGGCTTACTTAGCAAGTGACAAAACGGGAACAGCTCTTCCATTCTTTTGTTTCCCCCAAGTTAGATACTGGGTCCTATGTCAATGGTGGAGCTGACAGCTTGGGGCTCAAGGTCAAAGTCTTCTGAAGACTAACCCAAAGGCTCAGGCCCCAGTCAAGGTAAAAACTAAGTCAAAAAGTCCATAGCAATACATCGTGACTCTGAGCATCTAAATACCCATTCTATTTTCAAGTAAGGTCAAGTCAGGAAGCTGAATTTAGGACAAGTAGGAGCCAATAATATTCCTGGCTGGAAAACCTGCCATTCCTCAACAGATCACATGCCTATGATGCTCTCTGGTTTACCTAAATTCATGACCGTTTGGGGGAAGGTATGGCGTCTCACTAAAGCCCCGGCTTTGCTCATAAAGCTCTGGTGCCCTCCCCAGGAGTTGCAGGCAGTTGTTCCTCTGTGGAGGTAACTTTAGTTCTGCAGGACCAGGCTCAGCTCCAGAGCAGCTGCTGCCAACAATCTCTACCTAATCACATCCATTGATAATCTGTAGTCTGCTAGGTCACAGAAGGAATGCTTCACTAAGGCTATTTATGAAATGCTACAACTTGAGGGGTTTTCTTTTGTTTCATGCAAAGATCAGAAGGACAGTAATAGCTTTATTCCCTCAGAGACAGCTGCGCAGTGGTTTGGACTTAAAAATTCTTTCTGTAATGATGATTTCTAATACTTTAACAAATAATTATGTAAGTTTATTGAACTTCAAAGATATTCTTCTCCCTCGAACCAGTTATGTGAGGCAGCACAGAAGCCTCTGACACACATAAATCTGGGAGACAGTAGTCTGCATCCCATTTCTTTAAGACCAGTTTGCCAAAATTAATTAATTAATTAATTTTGAGACAGAGTCTCCCTGTAGCCCCAGCTACATTACATATACTATGTAGACCAGGCTGGCCTCAACCTCACAGAGCCTCCTGCCCCTGGCTCTGCCTTTGCCTATCCCAAGTGCTGGGATTAAAGGTGTGCATCACTGAACCCCTTTGTTCTTCCTGTTTAAAAATATCATCTCTCAGCTGGGCGTGGTGGCGCACGCCTTTAATCCTAGCACTCGGGTGGCAGAGGCAGGCAGATCTTTGTGAGTTCAAGGCCAGCCTGGTCTACAGAGCGAGTTCCAGGATAGCTGGGGGATACAGAGAGACCCTGTCTCGAAAAGACCAAAAAAAAAAAAAATCATCTTTCTCTTTTTTAAAATAACCCAACCACATTTATGTGTATTCTACAGTGTACGTTGATAGTTGTGCAAATTATCTCTATAACTTTTTCACCTTGCAAATCTAAAATTCTAACCATTAAACAAATACTCTGCTTTTCCACTTCTCCCAACTCCTGGCAACCATCATTTTGCTTTGTGTTCCTGTGAATCGGAGTACTTCTGTTATCTCACATACCTGGGCTCACACAGTGTAGGTCTTCCCGTGACTGCTTTATTTCATTTAGCATGGTGCTCTCATGGTTCATTTTGTAGCTTGTGGCAGAATTTTCCTTTTTAAAAGCTGAATAATATTTCAAGGTATTTATGTGGCACATTTTATCTTTCCAGATACACTTCTGTTAGTGGACATTGCTTCTACCTCTTAGCTATTGTAACACTGTAACCTAGATATGCTAATCTCTTGTAAAGCCTGTCTTATTTTGGATACATTCCTGAAGTGGGATCCTTGGCTCATAGGGTAATTTTTTTTTTTTTTTTTTAGATGGGATCTCACTATGTAGCCCTGGTTGGTCTTGAACTCACTATGTAGACCAGGCTGGCCTTGAACTCACTATGTGGAACAGGCTGGCCTTGAACTCACAATGTAGACCAGGCTGGCCTTAAACTCACAGAGATAGATCTGCCTGCCTCTGCCCTTTTGAGTGCTAGGATTAAAGGCGTAGGTGACCACACCCAGCTCTCATGGTAATTCCATAAAGTTTAAGGAAATGCCATGTTTTTTTCTACAGCGTCTAACCATTTTGTACTTCTACCAACAGTTCCTGGAAGTTCCAGTTTCTTCATGTTTTTGCCAACATTTGTCCTTTTCTGTGTCTGCTTGCTTTTCTTAGCTGCGCCCTTCCTAATAGATGTGAGGTGCTATTTCCTTGTGATTCTTCACTGCTTTTAATAAAGAAAAAAATAATTAATTCCAAGTAATTCAGTTAAACATTTCAACAAATCAATTATCAAACTCTGTCCTTCTGGCATGTATTTATTCCTTGACCTATAATAGAAAGCTGCTTAACTTGAGGCAAAACACAGTCAACATACTTCGACGTTCTAGGCCAGCAATGTGACACCTGGTTATGGATTCAGCACACATAAATACTCATAACCACAAACATGGATGAGAAGGCCACGGCAGCTACTCACAGCCCAAATTTAGGGACTCCGAAGCTCCCGGTGGATAAATAAATTGTAATGTGGTTACACAAGGTAACACTAGCTAGCAATGGAAAATGAATTGCTTCATGTGACCACAGGGATGAACTTTATATACAGGATGTCAAGTAAAGAGGTGAAAAGCAGCAGGGCGTGGTGGTGCACGCCTTTAATCCTAGCACTTGGAAGGCAGAGGCAGGCGGATCTCTGTGAGTTCAAGGCTGGCCTGGTCTACAGAGCGAATTCCAGGATAGCTGGGGCTACAGCAAGACCCTGTCTTGAAAAGAACAAAAAAAAAAAAAAAAAGAGATGAAATTCAGAAGGATGCCTGTGATACATTCCATTGGTTTAAATGCATGTAATAGACTCCACTAGTTTAAACTTCAAAAACTAAAAACTATGAAGAGGTCAATGTGAATCCTAGTTTTGATTAGTAGGGTGCAGAAAAATTATTTGAGATGTTATGATATGCCATTTCTTTCTCTCGGTAGTAGTTACATAAGTATATATGAATATATTTACATTTGTAGAAAAATTAAGTACATAATAAAGTAAATATGTGTACTTTTCTTTATATAATTACCAAATATGAAAGATGAGTCTTAGCAAAAGGACTCATTTGCCTTGTTAAAAACATTCCCTTGTGTACCAGGTATGGTGGCACACGCCTTTAATCCCAGCACTTGGGAGGCAGAGGCAGGTGGATCTCTGTGAGTTCAAGGTCAGCCTGGTCTACAGAGCAAATACCAGGACAGCTGGGGCTACAGGGAGACCCTGTCTCAAAAAGACCAAAAAACAAAACAACAACAAGAAAAATTCCCTTGTGTTTATTTAAAAGAAGGCAATCCTAAAAATCAATTAGTGAGTTTAGGGGATGTTGGGGAGGAAAAAATAATTCAAACTTAGTATGGATGTGACTGTTAAACAGGAGCCAGAAAACAGAAGGCAGATGCAAGAACTAGCTTGGTTCGCTCTGCTACTAAGCTATCCCCAGACAGGGAGGTAGCAAAATGTGCTAACTTAGAGTTTACTCATCCACATCTAGCTCACTCTGAAGTGTTCATTTCTAAGGACAAAGTCCATCACTCAGCTGTCGTTCCCAACAATTGAGTCTACCATGAGCTCAGTTTGTGTGTGTGCGGCTGCTGCCTTGCATCGTCAGGTGTAGAGTCGTGCTTGTTTGTGCTCATTCCTATTGCAACAAGCAATCCAGCGATGTAAGCAGAGCCCTGGAAACCAAGCCATTGCTGAAAGATTGGTGCTTCACATAACTCAGCCCTAAATAGAGCCCCGTCAACTCTTCAATATTAGAGGAAGTGCTGCCTCATGAAGTCATCCTAATTTATAGCCAAGGCTCTTTATTAGTGATAATAGCATGGCTCTGTCTAGATTTTGAGATATAAAAATAAACCATATAATAAATCCTAGTTTAATTAGCCTGTGTTTTCCATTGTAAGGGCCTTGGCTAACAGCACTTAGTCTGGAATAGACAATTAGATGGTAGTGGATCCCTCCAGGACTAGAAAATATATACAATTAAAGACAGACTTACTCTTTGTGTGCTGAGCCAGGTACAAACAGTGACTTTTCCTCCCACCACCCAGGCCCACAACCACCACCTCTCACCCCCACAATTATAACCTCCGGCCTAACGTCCCTGGTACCACCCTTGCCCTCATTTTGTTCTTCACCAGGCAATGAGAACCGGACCCTTAAAATCCCAGTCAGATCCTTACTCTGCTCAAAATGTCTTGAGGCTCCCCATCCCAGTCCACATAAAATCCAAGCTCCTTACGGTGGCTCACAAGGCCCTCACTTTCTGGCTTTGTTAGCCTCGCTGCACTCCAGCAGTCTGGGCCCCTCACGATCCCACACGCTGTCCACTCAAGACCTTGGGGCTGTTCCCAAGATGTCTCCAAGACAGCAACTACATAACTTGCTGCCAACTCTCTTCAACTCTCTCTTCATTTTGGAGATTTCATCACAGCTCTGGTCCCTTCAACAGTATCTATTTGGTGGTTTGTTTTTTTTAAACCGGTTTATTTTTCTTCAGAGCACTTATCAGCACCCTAAATGTTTTAGATATGTGTGATTATTGCCACTGTTATCTCCTCTAGTCTGTGAGCTCCCCCTACTGGAGAGGAGGGATTGTGACATTAACCATTGGGTTCCCAGAGTCTACTATGGTGCCTGGTATATGGTAGGTATCTAATGAATGCTTACTGATTAATGCTAAGAGGAGTGATCTATCTAATGAGCATTGACAGACAGTGCAACATATAGGTATTTTTAATTTGGAAATGGAAATTATTTCTATGTTATGTATTGTCTTAGTGGTTACGTTTTCAACACTCTTCAAATGACACAATTGTAAGTAGAATGATGTTTATAAAATGTTTAAATCCCTGACATGTCTATGTAACAAACTTCAGCTTTCATCCTGGTTACATGATATAAACAGAACATAAAGGTTTAAGGTACTGACATATAATTTTTGTCCACCATACTTGGTGCATAACAGCAGGCCTGTCTACACCGGGGTCAAAAAGCTGCAGTCACTTCTCAGATGGAGCAAGGTGTTTCTCAGAGATCCCTCACAGCCACCATCTGGTGCAGGAGCACACCAGCTTCCATTTCACCATTCAAGGCAAACACAGAAGCACACACTAATGCCTCTCTGTCTACAACAAGGGGCAGCAGATACAACACAGGCACCAAATCTATGCCAGCTGCCTATTCTGTACAATGGGAAAGCTAAAAATAATTTTTGCTTTTAAAAGAATTGAAAAGCAAAGGAAACCATGAGGCCAGTAATGCATGCCCCTGCCCAGCAGAGTCCGGCTGATAGATCTGACTTGGGGAGAAGAAAAGATTTCAGAAAACGAGTCCTGGAACATAGGTAGTGCTGAGACATGATTGGCTCTGAGTAAGTCATATTATAAGACATGGAGTTTCTCTCACAGAAGGAAATGAATACATTTTGGAATGCCCAGGTGATGTGATACTGGTAAGGAAGGCAGGAGTCTCCCTGTGAACTTGAATCTTGACTTTCAAAATGGGAAACATCTAGATAAGATCATTTTTAAGATTAGTATAAAGCACACCATAGTGAAGAAGAATCTCAGTGGTGTTGGGACTAAAGGGCTCCAATCTGTCAGTCGATAGTTTCTCAGTTTTTAATAAGGAAACTTCTGATATTCTAAAGACTACAGCCCAGTCTCCTTTGCAGCAATGCATTGCAATGTTTCACTAAGAAGACTGTGAGCAAAAAAGTACACAGTGATCTCAACTTGTCTAAGGAGGGGTGAGCCATACCTATGTTAAATATTCTACAAACTGATTGATAAGAACTTTTGGAGAGTTGAGAAGTTGCCATCCAGAGCAGAATTATCCTAAGCTACCTTTAGTCTCCGTAACAAGCATTCACTGCTTACCTCTATGTCTGACCTTATGTCCTTGTAACTATCAGGGGAAAGCTTTTGGAATGTGTTAACTTAGCAGACCACTGGCTTCCTCCAAACTAGAAGGTAAAGGTCAAAACAGATAACATTGAAACCTACTTGAGGTTTCCACCCAGGTGGGAAAAAAAAAAGCTTTTATTTGTAACCTTTTTGTTGTTGTTATGTATCTATGAAAGTTCTATGAAATTGTTTCCAGTTCAGAACTGGCTACTGGGGAGCCTGAATCCCTGGTCCTTGGCCATGATTGCTCATATTTGGTTCCCGAATAAACTCCCTCTTACTCCTTTGGAGAGCTCTGGGTTTTTTGTTGTTGATGATGGCATCGTTGGGACTAGCTTCCAGGTTGGTCAGCTGTTTCCTTTTGCCCATTGTCCATTTCCTTCTTCCCAATGGCTGGAAGATGGAAGGTGTGAGCTAAGGCTGTACAGTCACCCTGTTAACCTAGAACTGACTAGGCTGATAAACCTTTGTAATAGCAAACTGTGTTCCTACTTGTTGAAGTCATTGTCTCAGTGTGGTCTCCACCATAGCAATTTATATCGAGAGATGAGGAATCATGATATTCTGTATGGTATTAGGTCTATATATAATCAATGCAAAAAAAACCCCACACATATTGCAACACAAGATAAAAAGCAATATCTTAGTTTTCACCAAGACTACATACAATCATAACGTGTTAGCTCAAAAGTCATATAAAAATATCCACTTCTGTTTCCTATAGGAAGAGTTAGTTCCCAGAGAGTTATCACCTCCCTTCTGTTAGGATAACTGTTATCAAAAAGACAAGAACGTACAAGTTCTTCCTTGTAGGATTCTGAGAAAAGGGAACCTTGTACAGCATTATTGGGACCAGAGCTGACACAATCATCAAGGAGGACCTCAAAGGGTGAGAGCAGGACTCACGCATGGCCCAGCTATCTATTCTACCCCTGCATACATGGATGACATGCATGAGATCTGAAGCTCTACCTTCATCATGGCATCTTTCAATGATCTACTTAGAAATGCCTTAAAAGGGGGCTGGAGAGATGGCCTAGCGGTTAAGAGTGCCGACCGCTTTTACAGAGGACCCGGGTCCAATCCCCAGCACCCACATGGCGGCTGAGAACCATCTGAAACTCCAATTCCAGGAGAACTCCAGTTCCAGGGGAATCCGACACCCTCTTCTGACCTGTGCACAAACTTGCATGCAGACAGTACATTGATACACATACAGAAATAAATAAATGCCGGGTGTGGTGACACACGCCTTTAATCCTAGCACTTGGGAGGCAGAGGCACGCAGATCTCTGTGAGTTCCAGGCCAGCCTGGTCTACAGGGTGAGTTCCAGGACAGCCAGAGCTACAGGGAGACCCTGTTTCAAAAAGACCAAAAAAAAAAAAAAAAAAAGAAATGCCTTAAAAGGTCAATAGACCGATGGATTTTCGGAAGTGACTTCTTTATATATTGCTCACCTTCAAAAACAAGGGAGTCCTGTCATCTGAACAATGCGGTAAGCCTCCAAGGCTTTCATGTTATGTGAAATAGGCAGAAAAAAAAAAAAAAAAAAAAACCACCAAAAAACACCCATACCCACATCCAATCCACATCCAATCCACACCCGATCCATACCCACACCTACACTCATACATATGCATGCAAACTTGTCTCTGGGTCGTTCTGGATGTTACTCATAAGTGGATGTTGTACTATTAATTAATTTGATTGTGGTAATCCTTACGCAGAGCACTTGTGCATCAAACCATAATGCTTGAATATACACAAATTGTTTTCTTTATACCTCAAAGAAGCTTGTGTGGGGGGGGGTAATAAAATGTTACAGTTTAAAAATCTAAGTTAAAACTTTAAATTTACTTTCTTTTAAGAACATGAGGAATCGGCACTTTATTTATTGTACCAAAAACTCACCCTATTACAAAAGTATTTATTTAACAGCCCGGCTGCTCCCCACTAATGTGACAAGCTACTCTATCACTCATTCATTGTCCATGCATGTATTCCCTCTTTCACTTCATGAATATGGATAAATAAATGCCTGCTCTGCCAGGTTCTGCATTGGATACCAGTGGCGCAGTAATGAGCTCAGTGCAGCCCCTGCTACAGTGGTCCATGAAGTATGGAAGAAGGGCCAAGAATATGCAGCAAATAAATAATTGCAGCAAGCGCTGTGAAGGAGACCAGCACAGTCCAGACGGACAACTGTGGAGTGGAGATGGATGGCTGTTTAAAGTACAGCTGGAGCTGCAAGCACAAGACAAAGCCAGCCTCCTAATGTCAGGAACATGCACTCTGCGTGGAATGAAGAGCTCAGACAGGGCTCGTTGGAGAACAGGAGGCAGCTCTCTGGAGGAAGGAAAGCTGGTCAATGTGAATGAGACATGCTGAGCACTGGAGACTGTCGAGTGAAATGACCAGAACAGTAGATCTCGTTAGCTTCATTTTTTTTATTTATTTTTTATGTGTATGAATGTACTGTCCGCACACACGTTTGTGCACCTGTGTCATGCAATGCCACGGAGGTCAGAAGAGGGTGTCGGATTCCCCTGGAACTGGAGTTAAAGACGGTTCTCAGCTGCCATGTGGGTGCTGGGGATCAAACCCGAGTCCTCTGCAAGAGCAGTCAGTGATCTTAACCGCTAGGCCATCTCTCCAGCCCGTTAGCTTCATCTTTAATTCCCACATGAGTCTTGTTTAAATAATTTTATAGTATATTTTGATTTGTAGTAGAGAAAATTTTCTTATAACTTCCCAACTCCAAATTTCCTAATACCTCTCCTGTTTATCTCTTCTGTTTGATCTCTGGAATCTTATTGAAAAAATCCACAAATAATCTGGATGGGATTATGATTGGGATTTCATGAACTTTACAAATAATTAATTCAGGGAGAATTAGCATCTTTGTAAAACTAAGTCTTCCTATCATTCCAAAACAAGACATGTCTATGCATTTGTTCCTATTTTCATTTCTAGATCTTTGTAGAGGTCCGTGGAAGCCAGAACTAAACACGGGCTGTCTTCCTCCATCGCTCCCATCTCACTGTGTGAGGCAAGTTCTCCCCTGGACCTGAAACACATCCATTTGGCTAGGCTGGCTGTCCAATGAGCTCCCAGGACCACCCGTCTCTGCCCTTCCAGTGCTAGTGTTAAAGACAGACTGTACTCCTCTTTCCGTGTGGGTGCTGGGGATCCAAACTCAGGTCTTCAGGCGTGCCCATTGGGTACTTCACTGATGAAGCGAACTCCAGTCCCCATAGAGTTATTTTTATACTAATGT
Organism: Rhizomys pruinosus; assembly: GCA_009823505.1. Taxonomy (NCBI): domain Eukaryota; kingdom Metazoa; phylum Chordata; class Mammalia; order Rodentia; family Spalacidae; genus Rhizomys; species Rhizomys pruinosus. The sequence continues at coordinate 621,085 of VZQC01005038.1, forward strand.
TCTATACCCTAGTCCTCTATATTTCTTTTTTTAATAAATAAAATATTTTTTAAATCATCCTGGTTCCCAGAATGTACATGATTCAATTAGATCCAGATATTTAGGGGTCTAGGCAAGGCACTGTGGTTTTCCAGAAGCTCTTCCAGTGATTTTAATGTACAAGCAGGACTGAGGACCACTGGGTTAGGTATTTATTTATTTGTATTTTATGCGTATGAGTGTTTTTCCTGCATGTATGTAAGTGCACCATGGTGTGCAATGTCTCTATATTTCTTTTGAAGTTTACTAATTGACAGTTTTTGGTCTTGTTGTACCTGGGATCTTTCTTTGGTTATAGTTCCTATTATAACTTTTGTCATGTTTCTTATGTTGTAAGAAGAGGGAAAAGGTATTAGGAGAAGTGAACTGATGGCTTATTTGTTTCTCAGCCCTCAATTTCCTGTTTGGATGCTGATTTAGGAATTAGAAATCAAATCTTTGCAATCTTATCATTTGGATCCATGAAAGCTTTCCTTGAAGCACAGAGGACCTCCTGTGTCCTGCCCCATACGACAGAGTAAAAAAAAATGAGTGGAAATATAAGTCAATCAATCCTTCAAAATATGGTCCTGCTATCTCATACATGGATTATACATATTTATATGGAAGCAGAATACTAAATAGGACTTGGACTTTTCAGTGTTGCTTTATAGTCTGTGACCTCCAGGGACAAAGGTCCACTCACTCAAGGAGCAACACAAGGCATACCCATACTGTAATGTAAACACACACACACAGACACACACACACACACACACACACACACACACACATACCAGCACTTCTCTGTGTTTTCCAAATATTTGCCAATGAATCAATTCCTCTTTCTAGATAAAAAAAAAAAAAAAAGGGAAAACCTCAGTGAACTTGAAATAAATCAGAGAAAAGGTAGAGGCATTCCATGCTTAGATATTCTCAAAAGTATATAGCTTCAAAGTAATGCATGCATCTAAAACCTGAAATTTGAGCACCATAAGATCCCCTGTGATTCCAAAGGGACTGAAGGACAGAAATGAAGGAGAGAAAGAGAAGCAGATGAAAGGGAGAAAACAAACACATAAAGAACTCAGTGTGACTCCTCACGGGGCTCTTTGATGCTGGGAGGGGCCAGTGCCTTCGGCGCGCTTTGTTGCTCCTTGTTTTTCAGTAAATGGAATCATTTTCAGAATGGAAAGCGCAGCCCTCAACAGCCAAGAGGAAGTAATATGCCTAAGCAGTTGATCTCTGGGCTCAAATGACCAGAGTGCAGAAGCAACCTGTCAAAGTCACATCAAAGCCACTTCAGGTAAGATCACAGCCGATGGGAGGAATGTCTCAAGCTGCAGAAAGACACGCGGCCAGAAGAGAAGAGCAGGGCATGAAAACAACAGACAGATGAGCTTGATATTCATTCCAGGAAAAAAATGTTAGTTTGGGTTAGTGAGAAGTAGCCTTAATCCTTTAAAAGTGCGATCATTTCAGCTTCTAAGCCCCTGGAAGAAATAACCCTGGCTTTCTTTCTACCCATCCCAGCACTAGTTGGTAAATGCACATGCTGATCTTGCAGGAAAGGCCCCACTGTGCTCAACACTCGAGCAGCTGGGATTACAAACCTCTCCAGCCTCAGACCACGAGGCAGTCACCTGCACTTCCTCAGGGGTTATTGTGTTCTGGAGCCTCTGCAGGTGGAGCGTGACTAAGGCACTGTCTCCTCTTCTAGACACTCCCAAGGGGAATCAGTTCACCGTGGTCTCCTGGCTCCAATGCCACTTAGGGACCAAAACAGCAGAATCAGCATCTTATTCCCCCAAGCCAGTGGACAAAGACCTTTAAGAGTTTACCTTTGCAATGAATTGTCTTGTCTTGGATGGCAATGCCTTAGCTTTTTTCTGTGATAGTCTAGGTGCTTTTGAATGCAAAGCAGGACAAATATCTTTTGCAGCCTCCTGTTCCTAGTTCAGTAAGATCCATCAAAACTGGGGGACTCTAAACAAAACAAGTAAAAGGCTTTCCCTTTACCCATGTAGACAGGCAGTAGAGAACTGTTGCTTATTACCCTCTAAATATCATTTATGTATTTTGGGAACTCTGCACATTATAATGCCCTGTTCCCTAAGTTCAACATCAGAACTCTATTTCCAGGTTAGACATGAACATGGAAGCAGACACATGGGCTGCATCAATCGATGCTGTGCTCATGCAAAATCTCAGTTAACGAGGGAATACATGCAAACTTTGAGTTCCTTGGGCTGGGGCAAAGCAGACGGAGAAGCGTTGGGTTCTCTGAAGCAAGGGTTTTGGGCATATGTTCTGAGCTCCAGTCTGGAATGGCATCGGTTTCAGCTGTACACGGCACGAAGGCCAGGCTCTGAGAGGCAGAGTAGGCCTGGTAGTGAGGAGTCTGCTGGAGCAGCGGTACAGGGTTGTGCTCTTCACTCTCTGGCTGTGACCTTTCTCAATGGTCTCTAAAATATCCATGCCTTATTTGTAATTCCTTATCATAATTGGCTACCATGAGAACTCACTGAGGATCTCATTGACCTATTAAGTCCTACCTTGACCCTTGCCTCCTGTTCTAGTTTGTCTTCCATTGCTGTGACAAAACACTCTGACCGACACCAACTTAGGGAGGAAAGGGTTTAGTCATCTCATATCTCTTGGCTCACAGTTCACCACTCAGGGAGCCCAAGGCAGGAACTCAGGGCAGGAACCTGGAGGCAGGAGCTGAAGCACAGGCCATGGAGGAGTCCTGCTTATTGGCTTGCTCCCCTGGCCCATGCCCAACCTGCCCTCTTACACAACAACCTGCCCAGAGGTGGCACCACCCATAGTGGGCTGGGCCATCCCACATTGCCCAACAATCAAGATAATACTCCACAGATGTGGCCACAGGCCAGTCCAATGGAGCCAATTCCCCAATTGAGGCTCCCTCAACCCAGGTGTGTCAAGTTGACACTAAAGCTCTCCAGCACACCTCCTTACTCCTTAAGCCTACCATGTGCCGGGCGTGGTGGCGCACGCCTTTAATCCTAGCACTTGGGAGGCAGAGGCAGGCGGATCTTTGTGAGTTCAAGGCCAGCCTGGTCTACAGAGTGAGTTCCAGGACAGCTGGGGCTTTACAGGAGACCTCTGTCTCGAAATAGACCAAAAAAAAAAAAAAAAAAAAAAAAAATACTGAGTACTTCCTGGTTCTGATTTACAGAGAACTTGTGAAATGTTGACACACCGTGTATTGTAAAAATACTGAGGACTTCCTGATTCTGATTTACAGAGAACTTGTGAAATGTTAACACTATCCCTCAGGACAGTTGGTCTTTTTTTTTTTTAGAATTTTTTTATTTTTATTTTATTTATTTATTTATGTGTGTGAATGTATTGTCTGCATGGAGGTTTGAGCGCCCGTGTCGTGCAATGCCGCGGAGTTCAGAAGAGGGCGTCAGATTCCCCTGGAACTGGAGTTCTCTGGAATTGGAGTTACAGACGGTTCTCAGCCACCATGTGGGTGCTGGGGATTGAACCCGGGTCTTCTGCAAGAGCAGTCGGTGCTCTTAACCGCTAGGCTATCTCTCCAGCTCTGACAGTTGGTCTTTATCTCTTAGCCAAATATACCAGATATTTCTCCAATGTGTACAACATCAGGTGAGTGATTTTAACAACAGGCAATGAAAGATAGAGCAAAATGCCACCACATGCATCTCCCCTCTCTGAAGCAATAGGGATAAGAAATATAGCACATCCTTTTCCTCTTTCTTTTAAAAATGTTTTTATGGGAGGGGCGTACCAGCTGTGGTCTGCATGTGGAGGTCATAGGGCAACTTGAAGGAGTCAGTTCTCTTCTTTCATCTTTTTTGTTTGTTTTTTGTTTTTTGTTTTGAGACAGGATCTCCCTATAGCCCTAGCTGGCCTGGAACTCACTCTGTAGGCCAGGCTGGCCTTGAACTCATGGAGATCCTCCTGCCTCTGCCTTCTGAGTGCTAGGATTAAAGGTGTGTGCCACCACACCCAGCTTAAAGGTGGTTCTTAGTTCTTAGCAACCATGTGGGTGCTGGGAACCAACCCGGGTCCTCTGCAAGAGCAGTCGGTGTCCTTAACCACTGAGCCATCTCTCCAGCCCCAGTTCTCTTCTTTTACCATGTGAGTTCTTGAGCTCCAACCCAGATCGTCAGACTTGGCAGCAAGCACCTGTACCTGCTGAGCCATCTCTCCAGCCCCAGTTCTCTTCTTTACCATGTGAGTTCTTGAGCTCCAACCCGGATCATCAGACTTGGCAGCAAGCACCTGTACCTGCTGAGCCTTCCCACTGTCCTGCAAACTGCTCCTTTATTGGGCAATAACACAGCCAAAATGAACCCAAAGTATAGATAAGAAAAATACATACCTAAATACATTTATAAATTCATTAACGATAACTAAAGAATATATTTGAAAATAAAATACAACCAATAAGTCATTTGGTCTATGCACACAACACCAAAAGAGCTGATTTAATGTCTTCATGGGTGCGATGGAGCTCATTGGTCAGCACAGATCCCATTTTCTCATGTTGAGTTCAGTACAAAGCTTTATATCTGAAAGGACTATAAATTGATGGGATTTTGGAGGTTTGGGGTTATCTAAAAGTAATCTAATGACCCAAACAATCCTTTCCACATTTATAAATACAAAACTTAAGAGGGAATTTTTAATATTGAACACCATGTACTTATTTAAATATTTCTCAAAGTTTACTTATTCATATTCAAAGGACATCATTTAGCAGGTGACTGTGGCACTTTTGAAGTGAGCTTCTTAGTTAGTTATACATTCTCAGTTCTCCGGTGAAGACTTGTTATCTTACCTTGATTTGAAGAAATATATACTACATAGCTCATTTATAAGAAACCAAAGCATTGTCTTTTCAGTGGCCATTTGTATTGGAGTTTCCTTTCATCCCGTAAAAAGGGTAATTTGTGAAATTTAGTAATGTTCCATTGTGGAACTGGGAAGCAACTAACAACTTTTCAGGGCTTTGCTATTATAATTTGTTTTGTTTTATTATAATGGTCCCTCTAAGAAAAATCTTCTCTACTTTAGAAAGAATAACTAAGTATTTTTAAGAATTGGCAAAGCAAGAAACCATTCATATATATGAATGTATTAATAATCCACTGTAGATTAGTTTAGATATCTTGGAAACAAAAAAAACTTGTGTTTCTTAGCTTGTATTCTGTAATGAGTATTCCAAAGAGTAAAGAGAAAATAAAAGTGACTTGCCTGAAGTGCTGCCTTATATTTTCCACACATACTCCAAGGGTAAAGACATTTTAATCATAAAAAAGAATATCAGAAACATCACAGTAAATCTCTTTTCTTAAGGACAAGGGACAAAAATGGGCATAAAACATAATGGCATTCTGTTTCCAAGGTTCATCTCATGATTAAATCAATTAAATTTTAAGAGGTCTATGTATATAATAATTCGCACACCTATTTTGATTCCTATTACAGAATATGTGCTCTGAAGGTCTAACTAGGAGCAAAACTAGGGGTTTGTACTTGAAAACTGTGTCTGATTCTTTAAATTGACATACAGAAACACTTCATCTGTAATTTCGTCTGTCTTCTTATTGCATAAGTTTAATATTTTCTTTTGCTGATTAAAGCTAATGCTTCTTCCTTGCCCCCCCCAACATTGTTGCTTAGATACAAAATGACCCCTAGGGCTCATGTGCTGAATGAAGGCTTGGTCCCCGGCTGGTGGTACTACCCAGAGGCAATTCAATCATAAAGGCATACATTTTTTTCCATTGATGAGTTTATATTAAATGAGATATTAGGAGGGAGGGCTGGTTGGAAGGAGTAGCCTTAGGAGGTATGTCTTGAAGGGTATACCTCCTCCTTCCTGCTTTTCTCCCAGCCTCCTGACTGCCGAGGAGTAGCTTTCTTCCATTTTCCCTCTCCATAATATATCTGCCATGCCACTTCCTTAAAAGGAAAGGGCCCAGCCAACTGTGATCTCAAAACTCTGAAACCACAGGCCCAAAACCCCTTTTGCCTTTTAAGCTGTTTACATCAGCTATTTTGTCACACAAATACAGTGATAAACACGTCCAGTGTCCCAGAGTTTGAGGATGACCTTTATGTTTTTGTAGGTCTTACTTTTTTTAGGCAAATTGTCTACAGGACTTCAACTCTTTTTCACAAGCCATACTGTGGAGGACACTGCTTCCAAGCTAAAACTAAACCTTGAAAGTAAAATCACGAGAAAGAATAAAAGCAAGAATACCCATCCAGATGAGTTTCTGAAGCAGTGTATAAGATTTGTCTTCAAAAGTATTGAGTTTCCATTAAAATATATTACACCATCATTGAAGAAATACAAGTCAGCAGAAACTTAGAAAATAAAATTTCTATTAGTGGTAATCTCATCATCATCACAATAACACATTTTTATTAGATGTGAGTGAAGTGGCAGCGGCTTCCTTAAAGAAGAGATAGTAAGGGGCTGGAGAGATAGCCTAGCGGTTAAGAGTGCCGACTGCTCTTGCAGAGGACCCGGGTTCGATCCCAGCACCCACATGGCAGCTGAGAACCGTCTGTAACTCCAATTCCAGGAGAACTCCAGTTCCAGGGGAATCCGACACCCTCTTCTGACCTCTGCGGCATTGCACGACACCGGTACACAAACCTACAAGCAGACAGTACATTCATATACATAGAAAATAAATAAAATTAAATTTTAAAAAAAAGAAGAGATAGTAACTGTTAAAGCAGGATGAGCTATGAGGTCTGAAGAATGCACAATATTTATAAACACTGAAGAGAAATTGAATGCATAGATGAAGCCAAGAAGAAGCTGAGTGAATGCTACATAGAATCCCAGATGCATTTAGTTTTTTTCCTTTTTTTGGTATTTTGTGAGGCAGGGTCTCCCTTTTAGTACCAGCTGTCCTGGAGCTCACTTTGTAGACGAGGATGGCCTTGAACTCACAGAGATCCTCCCACCTCCACCTCTTGAGTGCTGGGATTAAAGGTGCTCGCCACCACGCCCGGCCCCGATGCATTTAAAATGGTGTCACAGAACTGAACTGCTATGAAATTCATCAAGAGATGACAGTGGCTAAGGAATAAGATTAAAACATAAGTACCTAGGGCTGGTGAGACAGCTCAGCAGGTATAGATCACAGACTCCTCTTGCAGAGGACCCAAGTTCAGTTCCCAGCATCCACATGGCAGCTAACAACCATTCATCGCTCCAGCCCAGGGGACCCGGCACTCTCTTCTTATCATTGCATGACATGGGTGCAATTACATGCATGCAGGAAATACACTTAAAAATAATAAATAAAGGGGCTGGAGAGATGGCCTGGTGGTTAAGAGCACCAACTGCTCTTGCAGAGGACCCGGGTTCGATCCCCAGCACCCACATGGTGACTGAGAACTGTCTGTAACTCCAATTCCAGGAGAACTCCAGTTCCAGGGGAATCTGACACCCTCTTCTGACCTCCACGGCATTGCACAACACAGGTGCACAAACCTACATTCAGACAGTACATTCATATAAATATAAATAAATAAATAAATAAATAAATAAATAAATAAATAAAATACACATGGGTCCTCTGCAAGAGCAATCGGCACTCCTAACCTCTACGCCATCTCTCCAGCCCCTTAAATATTATTTTTAAAAAATAAGTACCAGCGGGTCATGGTGGTGCATGCCTTTAATCCAGGCACTTGGGAGGCAGAGGTAGGTGGATCTTTGTGAGTTCAAGGCCAGCCTGGTCTACAGAGTGAGTTCCAGGACATCTGGGCTACAGGGAGACCCTGTCTCAAAAAAGACCAAAAAAAAAAAAAAAAGAAAGAAAATTAGGAATGAGCATAAGAAAGTGACGGAAACAGGAGGAAAAGGGTAGAATATTAGGGCCCAGGCTGGTGCATGCCTGTAATCCCAGCACTCAAGAAGCAAAGAAAAGAGGATCATGAGTTTGATAGCAGTTTAGGCAACATAGCAAGGTACAGTTATGCTGGGCTTCATTCATCATCAGGGAAATGCCAGTGGAAACCACAAGGAAACAGTGCTTCACACCCACAGTGGGAAGTACTGATGAGGATATGGAGCAATGAGAACTCTCACCCACTGCTCAGGGAAATGTAAGTTTGGGTACTCGCTTTGGAAAACAGTTGGCAGCTCCTCAAAATGTTAAACAGGGTTGCCATACAACGGGGAAATTCCATTCCTAGATATTTACCCCCAAGAAATGAAAACATTGTCCATGCAAAGCCCGGTACATGAATGCTCATGGCAGCCAAAAACAGAAACAAATTCACCATCCATCAGCTAAGGACAGGATAAACAAAGTGTGGAATAGCTACACAATTAAATTATTTGACTGGAACAGGAATGAAGTACTGATGCATTCCATTGCACAGATGAACCTTGTGAACATACGATCCTGTGAAAGAATCCAACCATAAAAGACTTGATCTTGCATGATTCCACTACATGAAATGCCCAGCATAGGCAAGTCCCTGGAGATGGTAATCAGATTAAAGTTTGTCAGGGCTGGGAGGAAGACCTGATAAGGAAGGAATGTGAACCCCACTGAAGATTCTTTGAGGATGATAAAAACGCTCTAAAATTAGATAGTGATGTTCGCATGACTGTAAATATCTAAAACCCATTAACCTGCTTTGAATGAGCAGTGTAGTTTATAAATTATAACTCATTAGGCCTGTCATGAGGAAGAGGAAAATAGGAAAAGAGTTTGGCTTCAGCTTGCTTCCTCCTTCCTGTAAGGCTCCGGGTTCAAGATCCTACCGTTCTTCTATATATCCAAGTGCTCGTTGATTCAGGGATCTTCTGAGGAATTCCTCCACATGACCTTGATGTTGGCCTCTTGTTTGCCTTTCTTTTTCTTGAGACAGGGTCTCGCTATGTAACCCTGGCTAGCCTATATCTCTTTATGTTGATCAGGCTGGCTTCAAATTGATAGAGATCTACATGCCTCTGCCCCCACGTGCTGGGATTAAAGGTGTGCACTACCATGCCAGGCTCCCAGCCTCATTCTTAAACGGTGTTTACTTCGGCATATATTTGCCTATCTTTGATCTTAGCTTATCACTCACATACATGGTACTGTTTGCTCTGCAAAGGAATTTACTACCTTGCCTCTTAGATTTCTTGTTTAACACCCTCTTTACAGCTTCTTCGCAAAGGTCTTTGAGAATAGGGAGGAGGGTGTCCTTTTATGGTATGCTCATAAAACCTTTGCATATATCCAAATATTATATTGCGGCTGTAAAATACAAAACTTGGGACACAAATTTTAAGCAATGTTCCCAATTTCTGGAAAAATGAAACATGCTATTGTTGTTAACTGCTCTGTGCCAGAATCATGGATAACTGCATCTATTCTTTCACAATGTCCACATTTATTAACAATAAATTCATAAGCTATGTTTGTTTCATTGGCTGCAATTTGACAATAATTTCTAGCCATTGGTAAATACAGGTCTTACTATTCCAATCGTTGCATTTTTGTTGTTTGTTTTGTTTTGCTTTGTTTTAGACACATGACCCTGGCTAGCCTGGATCTGGCTGTGTAGATCAGGGTAGCTTCAGAGATCCACTTGCCTCTGCCTCCCAAGTGCTGGGATTAAAGGCATGCACTACCAATCTAAGCTACCAATATTAACTTTCAGATCACATCTTACACATCACACAATAAATGTAGGTTAAAAATTGGTTACAAGGGGCTGGAGAGATGCCTAGCGGTTAAGAGCGCCGACTGCTCTTGCAAAGGACCCAGGTTCGATTCCCAGCACCAACATGGAGGCTAAGAACCATCTTTAACTCCAGTTCCAGGGGAATCTGATGCCCTCTTCTGACCTCCGCGGCATTGCACGATATGGGTGCACCAACCTACATGCAGACTCATACACATAAAAAATAATAAATAAAAAAATGTTTAAAAATTGGTTACAAAAGGGTTAAAGAGGCTGCAGCAAAGTTGAATGACTTCAAAGAGTCCTTACTGGAGGCAGAGACCAAAGGCTGATAGAGACGAATGTGGGGTGGGGAGAGTATGTAGCTAATGAACCCACTATAGAGCCAAGCCACAGAGGTGGCATGGAGCTGAGCCTGGGGCTTGAGTTGAGCTGTAAAAATGAGGTAAAGTGCAGGACTGGAGAAGGACAGCAGAAGAGGTGGCAGTTGCAGTAGGCCTTGTCAGGAGTAGGGACTGGGCCATGCTGAAGCCTCTGTGACAGTCAGGAGTTGTCTGCCTCCCCATCCTTGACACATGTACTAGGTGATTAAATAACAGGTGGGTGGGGACTGTCCCTGTGGCAATTTGAGGTGTCCTCCTCTTATGGGGTATACATGGGGGTGTTGCATCCTTTCTTGGTTTGTTCAGTTCATTCTTGGGCCTGATTTTTAGCACCCATATATACCTATATGGTCTAAAACTAATATTTTTGTTGTTTTTTTCAGGACAGGGTCTCCCTTTAGTCCCAGTTGGCCTGGAGCTCACTATGTAGACCAGGCTTGCCTTGAACCCACAGAGATCCACCTGCCTCTGTCTCCTGAGTGCTGGGATTAAAGGTGTATGCCACCATGCCCAGCCTCAAATCTATTCTGATAAATTTATAGAGCAGTATCCTTTTCTTTTAGGCCTGGGCCTCGTGGGTGGTGCTGACAGTTGGTGTTGTCTACATGCACAACAAGGTGCAGAGTCACCTCTTTGTTTTTATTCAAAATGGAGTCAAATGATGCTTGTAAAATGGGGTCACCGGAAGCAACGCACGCCCCAAAAGGCACCGTTTTAGACAATATGGAGTAACTTAAAACAGGTCTCAGCCTGATCGCAACACTTTCTTAAGAAACACACTCACTTTTTCATCCCCAAGACTCCTGCTGCAATTGAAAAGCAGGCAAAACATCATCTGGGAATGGAGCCAAGAGCCTTGTGCGTGCTAGGCAATAGCTCTGAGCTATAGCCCCAGCCCTAAACCCAGAATTTTAAATCCTGCATCAGACACTTCCTTCCTCTCAGCATTAATAGCAACAGCACTATCCTTTCCACTCCCCACAATTCCTAGGAACCCCAAGATAACTTATGACGATAGCTGTTCTAAAATGTGCTTATAGTTTCCATGAATGGGCACTTCTACAGCAAGTTCCAGAACATCCACCAAACATTTGGATAGGACTGGAACAGGAGAAGGCTATGGAAACGAATGTGTTGCCTTTGGCCTCAGGAGAGCCCCTGGGGTAGGGCAGTAATGACTGTGTTGTAAAGGGCCGGAGTGAGGAGTTGCGAAGACACAAATCAGGTATTCCTTAGAAGAACTGAGTCAGGTGCTGAACCAGCTGTCCAACGAGATGGGAGCAAACAGCAGCCTGAATTTTGCAGAGCCTAGGAAGCTTGCTGGAAAATGCTTGATGTTACTGTTACTGTTGTTATTATTATTTATTTAGTGTGGGGGTGTATACATGGAGGTCAGAGGACAGCTTTCAGGAGCTGATGCTCTCCTTCTTAACCCAGGTGGTCAGGCTTGGCAGCAAGTGCCTTTACCCGATGAGCCATCGTGCTCATTGTTGTTATTGGTGTTATTTATTATTATTGTTGTTGTTATTGTTATTGTTATTATCACCAACCTGTTTTTAGAGATGCTAAAAATTTGTCTGGCACAGAGTGAAATAGATCAGTTTACATTTCTGGAGTCCATTCTCACACCGTTCTTCTTCGTTTCTATGGTTTTATGCGTGTGCTTTGATAACTTTCCATTTCATCTGCCTGTTTTCTCTCCAGAGCCCACTCCAAACTACAAAGTATAATGACTGGAAATGTGCAGTTCTTTAAGACATCATAGATGAAGTTCACTTTTTTTCTTTATTTTACCCAAAGGGGAGCTGCTTTTCCTTTTAGGGTGATTCTAGCTACAAAATTAGGGGATGAGGCAGGGCAGGCCACACATGAAGAATCTGCACTCTGGTTGACTTGACTTCACTCTTAAATTTAGAGCCAAGAAGTTTGAAACTAAAACAAACGACCGTGCATTTGGCTGTGTGGTAGGAAATGACCTTCCTATGCTGAAAGAATACATTAATAAGAAATCTTTTCTACTTGATAATAGTCTTCACAAATAACATTTCATTTTTTGTTAATACATGTTTTTGTTTTTATTAAACTTTTTCATATATCATTGCTCAATCCAATTTAGACTCATTTCCCTTTCCGTGCCCCCCACCCCACTCAAGTTCATGCATTCGGCCATACATGTGCTGCATCTTTATCTGAGTCTTTCCAGAGTTTTTCCAAAGCAGAGGATTATTGTTTTGGGGAGAACTTCACTGTTTTTTTTGTTTTGTTTTGTTTTGTTTTTGTTTTGTCCCGGTTCTTTTGTTGTTGTTTCCTCCAACTTGTATTGCTTCAATGTATACATATACATTTACATATGTCACACCTATACTAAAATTAAGTCATCTGAAAACAAAACTAAAATTAAGTCATCTGTATGTTATTTCCTTTTCATATTTCAGGATTCACATTTTTCCATTTTGATTTTATATTATTCTAAAATACACATACATACCCTCCACCCATATACCAAAATTCCAAAGTCTGAAAATACATGGCAGCTTAATTCTAGAACCTATTAAGGGATTCACAATATAAGAGCACAGTTGTTTTCAGATCACAAGGAATATAACATAAACATTGCTCAGTTTGCCTTACAACTAGGTAATTGGCACTAGCATCCACAGATGAGGGATACCATTCTTTGTTTGTTTTTCTGGGACTGTGTTACTTCACTTAACATAATATCTTCTAGTTCCATCCATTTACCTTCAAAGTTCATGATGTCATCTTTCTTTACTGCTGCATAGAACTCCATTGTGTAGATGTCCCACATTTTCTCTATCCACTCGTCGGTTGAGGGGTACTTGGATTGCTTCCAGCTCTTTGCTATTATGAAGAGAGCTGTGCTCCACAGCTGGCTGGGTATCTTCACCCCCACAGCTCTGCGAGCCAACAATCCAATACTCCATCTCATAACATTTCATTTTTAACTGAGTTGCCAAAGTAATATATCTAAGCAGATTCTAATTTGTTAAATCTGCAGATTATCCCTTATTGTGGTAGAAGGGAAGAGCTTATAGCCCAATACCCCGATACTGGGTCAGAACTCTGCTGGCTGGGATCAGAGAGACTCTCATGTAGAAGACAGGTTTCTGGTGAATAGGTGAAGGAAAAATCACAGAAGTCAATGGTGTGACTAAGAAAGAAAGTGGCAGAGAAAGAAAGGACGTGGGCTCAAGCCCCAAAGGCATAGAGGAGGGGGAATGGAAAAGCAGAGGAATTAAAAGGCCAAACAAGAGACAGGCAGTAATATGGTTATAGCCCTCCCACAGCCTGGAGGAAGTCCCTGGTGTTCTCGGTAGGGGCTCGGTGGTAGAGAACTGAAGCCCACAAGAAGAGGTAGAAGAGAAAATAAAGAAATGGGGACTACATACATAAGAAACGGCAAGATTTTTGTGAAGGGGAGCCAAACTATGATGTTGTATCTGGATGAGAATGTTGAATCGTGAGAGAAAAATATTGGGAAGGGTTATTTTTCAGAATAGAAGGTTCTAGACCACAAGGATAGAATGAACACAATGCTTCAGAAATTGGAAAAGAAATAATGCCAGCCAAGGCCTTGGGAGCAGAGAATGGAGTATCTAAGGCAGTGAGCAGAGGAAGGACAGGAGAGAATGTGACTTCTGAAATAGAAAGGTGAGCTACAGTACTGCAAAGCCCAGTTACAGTTATCCTTGCATAAAGAGTCACCCTGACTCAGCATTAGTTTTAAAAGTGGACCCGAACTCTGAGCCCGGTTCCTTCTCTTGTCTTATGGAAATGTGTACCTGAGCCGGGCCTTACCCATACTTTTATTCAAATTGTCTCTCCAGCATGAATTGGGGAGCTACAAGCTTGGGACCACCCTCATCTTATTAGAGAATCTTGACCATTGATTACTAGACCTAAAATATCTCATACACACAATGTCAAGCATACTTCTCAATATGCACCACATTCAGCACTTTGGTATGCAAATTCAAGCACACCTACATTCATTCACTATGATGGATGGGAGGCAAAGTCAGGTCTCAGAGGGATCAAAGTTATAAGTCTAGGTCACAAGAGGAACACATGGCTCAGTGAGCTTGTTTACATTATAAACGGTCGATTTTTTATTGAGCTTTTGTGCATTTCATACATTTCCCAATCAAATATAGACCTGTTTCCCCATCCATGCCCTCCCCTCCCACACACCAGAGCTCATGCATTCTGCCATACATGTTAAGTCCAAACAGTCGATTTTTTATGTAAGGTTAAGTAAAAGTCATTAGTCCAGATTCTGTGTATAGCGTAAGTCATTCCCACAGTGAAGCTCTAAATCCAAGTATTTTGTAGGTTTTCTTTTCTTTTCTTGTAGAAAGATGAAATATTCCTCTGGGATTGTTCCCTCCTCCCTCAAGGAAAATGTGAGCCAAGATCAACAGTTGAAAGCACATGTTGTAGAGGGCAATACTGATGGCTGAGCCTGGCAGTGTGAACTAGCTGCTTTGAACAGTGGCAGAGCAAACCAATGAGAGGGACAGAAGCAGCAATAGACATGCCAGACATGCCTGAGATGTGTGCCCATGAGCTGCCTGTGGAAGGAGTCAGGACAGTGCATGATCTTCCGGCCTCCCTGGGCAGCTCTGCCTGGAGGAGGACTAGTTGCAGAGTTTGGTTCAGTCACTCCTGGGGTTCAACTAGATCATTATAATGGAGAAGAGTTACTAAAAGAGTTTAGGTCATGTGACCCTAGAACTCATTTCTGATAAAGACAGACGTGCAAACATGGGGCTATTAGAAAACTAACAAAAGCACAGGTCATTAACACTTAAGTTATAATGTTTTTGTTTTTGTCTTTTTAATTTGTTGGAGCACAGATATTAGAGCAGGTAGAATGGAAAGGTGGGAAAAGGAATCAAAGAATGAAATGGAAGTGGTGTTTAGCATGTCTTCTAGATAAGGTCAAGATTAGGTTCAAAAACAAACCTGGGAGCTGGATATAGTACACATTGGTCATCTCAATACTTAACTGAGGCAAAGGCAGGTCAAGATCAAGGCCAGTTTGAGCTGAGCAACATAAGGAAAACCTGTCTAAAGAAAGATAAAAGAGAAAACAACAACAACAAAAACTTGGAAATGGACCTCCGAAATTTCCATGATTTTAATCCCCAAATTTCCCCCATTTTTCTGTCTTGTCTTAAGACATTGGCTGCTTCTGGTCATCAGAGCTCATCTCAATGACTATTGGCTTTTCCTTCAGTCCAAAGCCCCTGCCACTATGTACAACACTACATTTAAATTTGTGGTTTTTTTTTTTTTGAAGATCCATCTTATATTCTTGGGTTATTTGTCTCTTACACACACTTCTGACTAAAACGCAAACTTACCAGAAAATGAGTCGTTACCTGCCTGGATGGCCATGGTGCTCTCAGCAGCTGGAAGTCTGCTTCACACTAGATATTCAATAAGTATTTGTTGTGCTAGTGAATGGGATGGTCAGGCATGCTCTCAGGAGATGTATCCTACCTTCAACACTAAGTCTTGAAGTCGTACTTAAAATGTCCTTTCAGGGCTGGAAAGATGGTTCATCGGTTAAGAGCACCGACTGCTCTTGAAGAGAACCCTGGTTCAATATAATAAAATTAAATTAAAATTAATTTTAAAAAATTTAAATAAAATAAAAATTTTAAAACGTCCTTTCAAATTAAAGCTTCCAAACCGGAACCAAAGTATTCCCAGTTCTAAATGACCATGGGTGCCAACTTAGAATATTTTACCCAGCAAAATTGCCTATTTTAGTTTAAGGGAAAAGAAAAATCTTTCACAACATGAATAGGCTGAAAGAATTCATGTCTACCAAACCAGTCCTTCGGAGAATACTTGAATCAAGACAAAGAATGAAAGAAAGGAATAACTATACCCAAGGGACAACAGAAAGAATCTATATGAAGGTATAATTGAGGAAACACAAAGTTCAATAAACAGGGGCTGAAGGGATGGCCTAGCAGTTAAGAGCACCAACTGCGCTTGCAGAGGACCTGGGTTCCATCCCCAGCACCCACATGGCGGTTAAGAACCGTCTGTAACTCCAATTCCAGGAGAACTCCAGTTCCAGGGTAATCCGAGACCCTCTTCTGACCTCCGTGGCATTTGCACGACACGGGTGCACAGACCTGCATGCAAACAGTGCATTCATATGCATACAAAATAAAAATTAAAAAAAAGTTCGATAAACAATGAAAACAGAAATTAAAATGATAATGACTGCAACCAATACACATCTTTTCTTTTCTTTCTTTCTTTTTTTTTTTTTTGTTTGGTCTTTTTGAGGCAGGTCTCCTTGTAGCTGGTGCTGTCCGGGACTCACTCTGTAAACAGGCTAGCCTGAACTCACAGATCTGCTCGCCTCTGCCTCCCAAGGGCTAGGATTAAAGGAGTGAGCCACCACACCTGGCACATTTTTTTAATATTTTATATTAAAATTTGAAAATAAATAACAAATATAAATAAATAAATATCAATAGTTCGAACTTCTCAATCAAAAGACACAGGCTAGTTGAATGGATTAAAAAACAAAATCCGGGGCTGGAGAGATGGCCTAGCGGCTAAGAGCGCCGACCGTTCTTGCAGAGGACCCGGGTTCAATCCCCAGCACCCACATGGCAGCTGAGAACAGTCTTTAACTCCGGTTCCAGGGGAAATCTGACGCCCTCTTCCTTTCTGACCTCCGCGGCATTGCATGACACGGGTGACAAGACCTACATGCAGACAGTACACTCAACACAAAAAAATTAAAAAAAAAAAAAAAAATCCTAAGCGATAATCATAACCCTAGACCAATGAGACACATTTTAAGAGACTGAGTAAAAGATGAAAAACATGTCTGGCAGAATGCATGAGCTCTGGTGGCGGGGGGCGGGGGAATGGGTCTAGATTTGATTGGGAAATTTTATGTGAAATGCACAAACCTTCAATAAAAATTGGCTTTGGGGAAAAAAAAACTTGATGAAATCTACCAAATGATAGTATGTTCAGAGTCATTCAGCAAGGGTCACAACTCCTTAAAAAATTTCTAGAACAAAGAACTTGTAAGACCCAGTATCAACAGTGTGTATTTAAAGATTTGAATTCGGGGGCTGGCGTGATGGCCTAGCGGTTAAGAGCGCCAACCCCTCTTGCAGAGGACCCGGGTTCGATCCCCAGCACCCACAAGGGAGCCGAGAACCGTCTGAAACTCCCAATTCCAGGAGAACTCCAGTTCCAGGGTAATTGACACCCTCTTCTGACCACCGCGGCATTGCACCACACGGGTGCACAAACTTGCATGCAGACAGTACATTCATACACGTACAGAAATAAACTAAATTAATAAAAAAAAAACAAAGTTTTGAATTCACTTTAGAGAAGCATTCTTCAAACCATGTTCCATAGTATAACAATGCAGCCCAGAGTTCTTACATCTTCCCAGAAAAGGCACGTGTGACTAAATAAAATCAAGATTAGTTAAAACCAAAAAAAAAAAGAAAGAAAGAAAGAAAAAGTGAAAGGATGGAAAAAAAATATATCCCAAGCAAATGGCACTAAGAAACAAGTATAGATTGCAAATCTAATATCTAAAAAAATAGACTTCAAACTCATCAGAAAAGATAGAGTCACTTCATTCTGATCAAAGGAACATTTGACCAAGAAGATAGTACAATCAAACTCTGGTGTACCCAATTTCACAAAAGCAGCCCTACAAGACTTTAAGACACTGATTACCACCACCACCCCCAGCACACTAGTAGTAGGGAACTTCAATACCCCACTATTTTTATTAGACAGGTCAACTGGACAAAGAACAAACAGAGAGACATCTGAGTTAAATTATACCATACGTCAAAAGGACCTGAGAGACATTTACCAAATATTCTACCCAAGCACCACTTGGAACTCTCTCTAAAACTGACCATGTACTGGGGCACAAAAACAAACCTCCACAAATACAAAAAATATTTAGATAATTCCCAGCATTCTATCAGACCACAACACAATAAAGTTTAAAATCAACATTGTTGTTCATACCCTGAACTGGTTCCTTCCTGCATTGAGGGGGCAAATGGTCCCAAGGACATTACACATGGTCTGTAGATTAGATTAAAATATTATGTCTGGCCAAGCGTGGTGGCACATGCCTTTAATCCTGGCACTCGGGAGGCAGAGGCAGGCAGATCTCTGTGAGTTCATGGCCAGCTTGGACTATAGAGTGAGTTCCAAGCCAGCTGGGGCTACAGGGAGACCCTGTCTCAAAAAGACAAAAAAAAAAAANATTATGGGACACTATGAAAAGATCAAACCTCCACATCTTAAGGATAGAGGAAGGAGACGAATCCCAAGAGAATGGTATTGATCAGATCTTCAACAGAATAATAGATGAAAATTTCCCCAAACTAAAAAAAAAAATCCAATACAAATACAAGAAGCACATAGAACTCCAAACAGAAGAGATCAGAAAAGAAACTCTCCACACCATATCAGAGTTAAAATGCTAGATGCCCAAAACAAAGACAAAATTCTGAAAGCCACAAGAGAAAAACAACAAGTTACATATAAGGGGGAAACCTATCAGAATTACAACTGAATTCTCAGTGCAAATATGAAAGCAAGAAGAAAGTGGAACAAAGCATTCCCAGTGTTAAAAGACTATAGATGCCAACCCAGGTTACTATACCCAGCAAAAATGTCAATTATAGTTGAAGGAGAATGCAAAATCTTCCCTGACATAAGCAAGATTATAGAATACATGTCCAGAAAACCAACACTTCAGAGAATACTTGAAGCAATTCAAAGGACAGAAGAAAGGAGCAAGTATCCCCAGGCACCTAGAAAGAGAAAATAATAAAAGCATAACTGCAGAAGTAGAAACCTAGATCAAAAATGCAAAAGGAGGGCTGGAGAGATGGCCTAGCGGTTAAGAGCGCCGACCGCTCTTACAGAGGACCCGGGTTCGATCCCCAGCACCCACATGGCGGCTGAGAACCGTCTGAAACTCCAATTCCAGGAGAACTCCAGCTCCAGGGGAATCCAAGACCCTCTTCTGACCTCCGCGGCGTTGCACGACACGGGTGCACAGACCTGCATGCAGACAGTACATTGATACACAATACAGAAATAAAAAAAAAAAAACCCACATGATGAATGCCACAGAATGAATCATAGATAGATAATACAGCATATACAGTCTCAAAAACACTACGAGTGGCAGCTTCCTCCTTATTTGTAAAAGTTTGTGTAATGTTAGTAATACTTATTCCTAAATTTTTTGTATTTTTTTTTTTTTTGCTTAAATGAAAAGCGAAAGGGAAACTATCTGTGCCTGCAATTTGCTTTATGGAAACACTTTTTGTTATTGTTTGTTATTGTTTCATTGCTTTGGTTTGGTTCATTTATTTGCTTAAAATAAATCTGTTGGCATTTTTTTAAATTGCCTTTTTTATAGAGATAACTGCAGGATGATATGGAGCTATAACACAGAGATCTTTTTCCCCAGTTCCCCTGGTAGTAATGTACAGTATCACAGTCAGGGTACTGATGTTTCAAGATCACTGATCTTTGTTGACATATTTCACACCATTGTATATATAAAATCTATAAAATTTTATAGTTATTTTTGCTTAAACAGCCAGTTATCTATGAAATAACTTGTAGAAAAGTCATATAATCACACACTTGGCATTTCCTCCTCGGATCTTCCAAAAGATGTCCATCAATGTTGTTTTATCATTTCACCTTAATCTGAGAAACTTTCTTTAACCATTTCCTGTGCTGGTTTCACATTTTCTTGGTTATTTATCAATTCTTTTTATTTTGCCTTTATTTTATGCTATTTATTTTATTTTTGCAACTAGGTTTTACTATGTAGCCTTGGCTGATCTGGAATTCACAGAAATTCCCCTGCCTCCACCTCCCACGTGCTGGGATCAAAGGCATGCACTATCACACTGGTGGTGGCCTTAATTTTTAAAGAGATATTCTCATTGCAGTCAAGCTCTAGGTAGACTTTCTTTCTTCCACCATTTCTGCTGTGTTTACCTGTCGTCCAGTGTTTCTGATGACAAACTAAGGATAATTTTGGTCATATATAATATTTATATAATATTGCCTTTTTACCTCGGAATGAATTTTAAGCAGTTTGACATCACATTCCTGCCTGTGTTTTTCTTTGTATCTATTCTACTTGGGTTCCTGACTCTGTGGTTCGAATATTTTTGTTTTCTTGTTTACTCAATAAAAAATGGAGTATTTTGGCCAAATGTTTTGGGGGGAGTTTTTTTTGTTTTGTTTTGTTTATTTGTTTGCTTGCTTGTTTTTATCCTCCTTTTCTCTGTCCTTTTGAGACTCCACTTACATGTATACTGGCTATCTGATGTCCCAGGAGTCACTAAAGTTCTATTCAGTTTATTTTCCAGTTTGTTTTCTCTGCTTCAGTTTCAACAGTTTCTATTGACATGGCTGGCAAGTTTATTCACCTATTGTATCCAACAAGCATTGAGTCCATTCAATAAATTTGTTTTTTCAGCTCTGGAATTTATAGTTAATTCTTTTCTTTGGATTTCATGTTTTCACATTGTCCTTTATTATATCTACATGATTTGGTGGATGCTTTTGCATATATATTTTTTAAATTGTTCTATGGTTTTTGTCTGCCAATTCTAAAATCTGCTTTCTCTTTTTCTGCTCTTGGATATTTTCCCCTGTTCTTGTCTGTGGGTCACATTTTCTGTGACATTCATTTGTAGAACATGTATTAAAAATTGCATGCTGCCACAGATCTGCTGTGGGTGACACATTTTAGATCTCTAGATTCCATTTTTCCCTCTAAAGAGCACTGCATTTTGTTCAAGCAGAACACACATCTCTTGAAGGCTGGGTTAGGTTCTGAAGGGGTCATCCATGTAGGCTTTGCCATTAATCTTCTGGTGGTTACCTTAGCTGTGGGATGCGGCCTTTACGCTAGATGGTGGCCCTTCTGTGTGCTCAGTGGAGAACCTGATGTGATTACAAAGCTTGTGTAAGTCAACGAGCCGTGAATTCCAAATTCTGTCTGCCTAGCAGTGGCTGGCCGCAGACATCTCTGCTGACCTTCAGTCTTTCCTCTAGGTTCCATCTTTTTCTCTGGGACTTCACCAAAAATACATCCTCTGCAGTCACATTTAAAGATCTTCCGGGGCTGGAGAGATGGAGATGGCTCTTGCAGAGGACCTCATGGCAGCTAAGAACCAACCGTCTTTAACTCCAGTTCCAGGGGAATCCAACGCCCTCTTCTGACCTCCTCGGCATTGCACGGGTGCACCAACCTACATGGAGACAGCACACTCATACACATAAAAATAATAAATTAAAAAATTTTTTTTCAATTTTTAATCTTCCAAAATTTGAAGAAAGCTTACAGATTTTTCAACTCCCCCTTCTGTGAGTTTCAAAGCTAGCATATTTTTATACATGAAAATCAGGTTCTGTGTCATCACCGAAATTATTTCCTTGAAACGTCTTTGTGGTTTAGTGTGTGGAATACATTTTTTAGAAGTTGAGTGTCATACAGTTGTGGCAGAGTTTTAGAATTTTGTGGTGGCTTAATGGTACATTGGGTAGTAATTATTTGATAAAAAGCAAAATTTCTCCTTGGTTTAGACCGAAAACAAAGCTCCTTACAGAAATTATCTTTTTTATTGTCTGAGCCTTCAACCTCCACAGGTTCATCTAAGGAAGCTTTTGGGAGAACTGAGCATTGTCTCATTTTTTTTTGGCAGACGTTCAAATGTGACTGCCTGGGAGTAGCACTTTACTTGGGCTTTGTAGGTGCTTCCGCGTGTAAGGCTATCAGCCTCTGAATGTCACATACCTATAAGCCTATTGGCCCAAACCATTAACTTTTATAATCCTATCACTGATTCAGAATTCCAAAAGGGCATTCTGCTGCTGCTGCTATAAATTAAAGAAAGCATGAACCTGCAAAACTGAAATCTCTTTTTAAATCCTCAAATTACAATAAACACAACCATGGAAGTGACTTCAGTACGGAACGAGGACTGCACACTGAGCAGGTCACAGAGGATCGGCTCCTGTTCCCTCCTCTATTCTAAGCTCCAAGCCAGCTCCTGAAGGTAGACAGGGGCAAAACTTACCTCTGAGTACTCAAGGAGTTGGTGAAGGGTCAGGTGTTGTAGCAAGTGTCTTGTGTGCCAACAAAACTGTCAGTCAGGTTTACGGAAAGCAAAAGAGGAAGAGGTGACATGAGTAGAAAATCTTTCTCTCTCTCTTTCTCTCTCTCACTCTCTCTCTCTCTCTCTCTCTCTCTGTGTTTATAGCCATATGTGTGTTTCCTTTTTGTGTTTGTTTGTTTTTGAAACATGGTCTCTCCCTATAGCCCAGCTCGACTGGAGCTCACTATGTAGCCCAGGCTGGCTTTGACCTCAAAGATATCTGCATGCCTCTGCCTCCTGAGTGCTGAAATTTAAAACACCACACCCAGTGCTGTGTGTGTCTTAAGCAAAGAAAGAAA
The DNA here is from genome assembly GCA_009823505.1 of Rhizomys pruinosus. Lineage (NCBI taxonomy): Eukaryota > Metazoa > Chordata > Mammalia > Rodentia > Spalacidae > Rhizomys > Rhizomys pruinosus. The sequence continues at coordinate 643,735 of VZQC01005038.1, forward strand.
GGATTAGGGGCTGGAGAGATGGCTCAGCGGTTGAGAGCACCAACTGCTCTTGCAGAGGACCCGGGTTCGATTCCCAGCACCCACCTGGCAGCTAAGAACCCGTCTTTAACCTCAGTTCCAGGGGAATCTGATGCCCTCTTCCGACCTCCGTGGCATTGCACGACACTGGTGCACCAACCTACATACAGACAGTACACTCATACACATAAAAAAGATTATAAAAGAAAAAAAATCAAAGAAAGGATTAAACCAGACCAAGAGCCATCCCAGTGCCGTGGATACAACCTGCTTCTTGTGGGGATGGAGTGCCACAGAGAGGAGAGAACAGGTCCTGCAGTGACGTGATAAGCTGCTCTCTGAATATTTGGTTTGAAGGAAGAAGCTGGCTGGGCAAATCCATTAGGGAAGATCTGAGCTTAAGGTGCAGACAGAAGTCCTTTTAAATGTGAGAAGAAGCTGTCAGAAGGCAAAGAACTAAAGAAATCCATCGAAATCCACAAAGTCTAGTGACATCACGAGCTGTGTTTTGACACGCCTAGTCTAAGCAAAATTAACACTCACTCAGGGAATTTGATGTGCAAGTGCCTGGACTTCGTGAGATGGCCGTGACACAGTGACAGTACCCTGTAGTTGGACACTGACCATCGGCTTTCGTCCTTAAGGAAACATGCTCTTAATTTATCTCTTATGTTAATTAATCTTTTTATACATTAGTACAGCATAAAATATGTGAAAGCAAAACCATTTTTCTTGTCAACACATTCAATGAAGCTTCTTCAGTTAAGAGCAGGATGAATGGGAAGGCTCAGATAAGACGTTAAAGGGCTGTGTGGTCGGAAACCAGCTATTGGATTGAGATTAAAATGTGCGCTTAGAAAATGAGAAAACCAAGCTGACCCAAAAGATATCTTTGTTTGTTTTTCTCAGTAAAGCATCCTTTCTCAATTAGCCTGTAGTTCAGAGGACGAGAGAGAGAGAGAGAGAGAGAGAGAGAGAGAGAGAGAGAGACCCTGAGATCTCAGTACTTGGGAGGCTGAGACAGGAAAATTGCTTTGATTTGAGGGATCCTGGGCTACAGAGTTTCAGATTCTAAATCAGCCAAATCTAGAGTGAGACCCCATTAGAGAGAGAGAGAGAGAGGAGAACAATGTTTATTTTTATCCCTAGCTAGGATTTATTGAATTTTAAGCATGGATTTATCTAGCAAATTAAAATCCTTACCAAGACAGATGCTGCAGATTATGTCATTTATTAAATTATTCAAGCAGCAGATGGGCCTTGTGTGGCATCTTGCCTTTTACTTTATTTTACTTTCCTTTACCTTATTATTTTTACTTATGTGTGTATCTGTGTGTGTGGGTGGTGTGCAAGTGAATGCATGCCTGAGGAGGCCAAACATGGCAGATCCCCAAGAGCTGGAGTGACAAGGCGGGTGTGAGGTGCCAGATGTGTGTGCTGAGAACTGAACTCAGGTCCTCTGCAAGAGCAGTGTGTGTTCTCAACAGCTGAACCATCTCTCCAGCCACTTATTTTATTTTACTGTTCACATGTTGAACCCAGAACTTCGTGAATGCAAGGCAAGACTGGCACCTTGCTCTATGATTTTAAAACAGCCCTTTTATGAATTTCACCTGCCCTGGTCTGGCCTGTGACTTGGGTTGCCCACAGCAGTTCAGGGGACACTGTTTGCATTTAAATCTTTTGTTTTGCTGGCTCATGTCCTTGGCACATCATTTTGTATCTCCACCTGTGTTTTCTTATTTCTATGATTAGTACTCTTTGGGGTTGCTTGAGGATTAAGTTAATTCATATAGGAAAAGCTCCTGGAGCCGTGCCTGGCATAGAAATCCACGGTATTAAGATGGAAGACTTGTTCGTATTCCCAGACTACAGGCTCTGCAAGGCAAAGCTGCTCAAGTAGGCCACAGCGATACTTGGACTACAGTATCCGTGGTTCCAGATTATTTCAACTCTGCCACCTTGCCAGCCATGACCAGGGCTGAGGTGCAGGATACAATACCTTGGTGAATACACCAGGGGCCCCATCAATTGGCGCTCCATATCTGAAATGCCAGAAATGGTTCCCTTGTCCTGCATGGGAGAGAGCCAGGCAGGGAGTCTCCAGGGTCAGAGATTTTTGGGCCAGGTGACCTCCAGCTCTGGGATATTACACTGTTCATTTACACAGTGTCTCTCCTTTTTTCATTTAGAATAGGGCTATGACTGGAATGTGTTCAATAAGAACTATGTGTTAGATTCTTAATCCTCAATGCAGCAGAGTTAAGGGATGGAACCTTTGCAAAGTGGATATGCATGAACTGGTTAGTCTTGGTGCAACAGCATGTACCTGGAATCTCCTCTCCGCTAAGTCCAGGAGTTTGAGGCCAGCCTGTACAGTAAGTAAGACCCATCTAAGGAAAACAGGTGAGGCAAAGTAAAACCCAACGCAGGCTTGAGCCTGTCAGTCTAGCGTCTTGCTTTCTCTTGCTCTCCCTCAGCCTGGTCACCTTCCACTGCGGGTTGATACGTCATGAAGGCCCCGGGTGGGTTTTCCATGTGCCAGCTTCCAGAGCCCCGAGAAGTAAATTCCTTTTTGTTATAGATTATGAGGTCTATGGTGTCTGTTACAACACAAAACAGGTTAAGATTCCAATTTCTGGGTCAAAGATTACAAACTGGTTTTGGATGTTTGGGGGTTTTGTTGGTTTTTTTTTTTTAGTTGGCTTGTTTCATTTCGACATCTAGCTCACTAAAGTGCTTTCTGAAAAGCTGCAGTGATTTCATCCCCTCCTCCAAGTTTTGCCAGTGCAGGGGCGTTGGGCTTTATCTTCCTGGTGTTGAAAATTTTCTTTAAGAGCATTAGTGTCAGGCAGGCTAAAAATGGTTTTTCAATATAAGTTTTAATTTGTATTTCAACAATGTGCACATCAGGTAAATGTTTTTCTATGTGTTCAATATGTGTTCATCACACTTACTGTGTGTGTTTGCAGGGATATGTTTGTGTGTATATCTTTCTGTGTATGTTTTTATGTGTATGTGTGTTTGTATGTATATATGTGTTTTCACACTGTGCATACAAAATTGGCATTTCTCTATTTCGTAGTTCTTTTGAGGTTTTCTCATTGATTCTTAAGGATTTATATTTTAAGGATGTTCACCTTTCATTATATTTATTACAAGTATTTTCTCTCATTCAGTCATTTGCCTTTCAACTTCGCCACAGTATATGGTAGATTTCTTTTTTTAGCCGCATTGTGGTTTTAATGCTAATCTTGTTAAGCCTATTGCATTTTTCTTTTGTGATTTCTTCTGTAGCTTTTATGTAATTTCAGTCACGTCCTCTCTCAGACTTTGCCCTTCCAAACAGAATTCTATTCATTGTACTGCCTATGGGAATTCTGAGGCCATCCTCACAGTCACTGCCACCCTCTGGCCACTTTCACCCAGACACAGATGTCACCTATTGTATACTTCTTCCCAAATAGTAAGGTTGCTTTAAAAAAAAAAAAAACATTAACACTAACACATCATGAGAAATATGTTGATGTGAGTGGCCTTTATACAGGCTGCTTTGAATCCCTTCTATAAAGAGACCTGAGCTCTCTTTTGTGTCATTTATAAAGCACTGAGAGCCCTTCATTTGTGCAGTGGGAGAGAATTTGTTTACCTCCCCACACATTCCATTCCCTGGCTCGCACCAAGGCCCAGCTTCCATTGCTCCTAGACCACAGAAACTTAGAAGCCAAATAATTGGGCACTATTAGAAAACTTCAGAATTTACCATGAAATTCACCTCCACTGCAGCAAGAGGATGAAGACCTAATTCCTGAATATGCTGATCTTATCCAGAAAAAGGCATACAAAATTGAAATTAGTCATAATCATTTGCACACCATTTCCAGATTATATGGCATTTTATTTTGCCCACTTCATCCCACGAGATATTTAAAAGGGTCAGGCAAATTATTTTTTCCTTTCCACAAATGAAGAAATTGAGTGTTCAAGAGGCAAAGTCATGAATACAGATCTCCTAAGACAATGTTGTTTCTGCTTAGTTACTTTCTATTTCTCATCCAATTTTCCATTCATGACACCATATTTCAATGTTGAAATAATTTCATATTTACAAACTAAATCTTGTAAACATAGTACAAGGAATTTCTTTGCTATTCATTTATCTGCCTCAAATATTAATCTTTTCCATAGCTATGATCTTGGGATCAAAGCACAATTAGCCTTACTACACTGCCATTCTCTAATCTACTGACATCATTTGCCCGTTTCTCCTCATGGTTCTTTCTCTGCTCCAAGATCAAACCTAACATCAGGTTGTGCTTAGTTGTCACGGTGCCTCCTCTTCTTTAATCTGTAACACCTCCACAGTCTTAGATCCTGACTTTGACGGTTAAAGATATATTAGCCAGTTAGTTTGTAGATGGCTCCTTTATTTGGATTTGTCTTCTATTTCCTTAAAATGAAATTTATTTAAGCACTGTGGCAAGGATGGGATGCAGAATGCTGTGTTCTCAACACCTCGTGTAGGGAGAGGCTCATGATCAACTTCTCCAGGTCCTCATGTTGACTGTGATTACTCAGTTAAGAGGTTCTAGCAGGTGTCCCCACTACACTGACACTCTCTTCTCTGCCCAAGCAACAAGCTTCATGGATCTCCATTCAGCTATTTTCCAAGGTGCTCTGGTTTGTTATGCAAGATTGGTATCTGAAAGAGAAGCACTTGATGCTACACATGCTCATTGTAGTAGGGTTTTGTTGCTGCTAGGCCTTCATCGCAAGCAGAGTAGGAGTATGCAAATATATCCACACTTTTTTCACTAGTTCTGTATCTAGAAACAGTGATGGTCTCCATCATTTTTACTGTTTCTTTTCCCTCAATATCTTTTTCTTGTTGAATTGTGTTGGCTTATATTTCTAGTATAATAGTAAGTGGTAATATGTATCCTTGCTGAGCTTCTGTTAATAGTAGACATGTCTCTAGAGTTTCCTTATTATTTTTTTTTAATTTTATTTATTTCTGTATGTGTATGAATGTACTGTCTGCATGCAGGTCTGTGCACCCGTGTCGTGCAATGCCGTGGAGGTCAGAAGAGGGTCTCAGATTCCCCTGGAACTGGAGTTCTCCTGGAATTGGAGTTTCAGACGGTTTTTGGCCGCCATGTGGGTGCTGGGGATCGAACCCGGGTCCTCTGCAAGAGCGGTGGGCGCTCTTAACCGCTAGGCCATCTCTCCAGCCCCTAGAGTTTCCTTATTAAGATGAAGAAATTTCAATAGAGGGTATAAATACTATGTTATGTTAAAGTACCCATTGATTCTTATCTTCTTGACTGTTTTTATCTGCAAGAAGAAATCTAAATTCAAAAAGATGGAATGAGAAGAAAGACAATGGAAAATGTGTACTATAAAAATATTTTAAAGAGAGAATCAAAGCAATCTAATTTGTATTTTAAACAGGTAACGCTAAAATTATCAAGAAAATGACAGGATATAGAATATATAATTACAGTGGACTATAAGTCTTATCAGGGTTATGAGGAAAGTAAAGACAATAAACTGAACAAAAACTATATATTGAAATTTAAAGGGAAATACTAACGTTTTAGAAAATAACATGCAATTCCAAACAGCACTGAGATTATGAACATAAAATGCCATTAATCTAACAGAGGATAGAAAAAGAAAATCAAGAAAGGTAGTAAAGATACAAATAAGACTCAAAAATAACAGCAGCTGTCAGGGGCCATAATAAATACAAATAGACTTAATTCAACAAAACTCAAAGATAGAGTACAAGTGTTTAAAAATCTCATTGATGCCGGGCCTGGTGGCGCACGCCTTTAATCCTAGCACTCAGGAAAGCAGAGGCAGGCGGATCTTTGTGAGTTCAAGGCCAGCCTGGTCTACAGAGTGAGTTCCAGGACAGCTGGGACTACAGGGAGACCCTGTCTCAAAAAGACCAAAAAAATAAAAAATAAAAATAAATAAAAAATAAAAATCTCATTGAACACTATTTATAAGATATACAAGGCCCCAGTCACTGAGCCGCCAAGGACTCAGCTGCCTCCCCCTCAAGCCCCCTCGATTCCCCGACGCTTCGTCCGCCCCGCCCACCTTTATCGTATGTCCGCTATCCAAAACCTCCACTCTTTCAGCCTCTTTGCTGATGCAAGTAAGGGTGATGACCTGCTTCCTGCTGGCACTGAGGATTATATCCATATAAGAATTCAACAGAGAAACGGCAGGAAGACCCTTACTACTGTCCAAGGGATCGCTGATGATTACGATAAAAAGAAACTAGTGAAGGCATTTAAGAAGAAATTTGCCTGCAATGGTCCTGTAATTGAGTATCCAGAATATGGAGAAGTAATTCAGCTACAGGGTGACCAGCGCAAGAACATATGCCAGTTCCTGATAGAGATTGGACTGGCTAAGGATGATCAGCTGAAGGTTCATGGGATTGAAGTGCTTGTGGCTCTCTGAAGCTTAAGTGAGGATTTCCTAGCAATGAGTAGAATTTCCCTTTTGTCCCTTGTCACAAGTTTAAAAACCTCACAGCTTGTATAATGTAACCATTTGGGGTCTGCTTTTTTTTTTTTTTTTTTTTTTTTTTTTTTTTTTTTGAGTAGGGGTCTTCCTGTTTCCCCCTCTGTTCGGGNCAGAGACCTACCTGGGGTTTACCCAAGACAACAAAGCCTTGTACAAAGCACACAACACAAAAGACAGGACAGAAAAAGGGGACCCATGTTTTCAATGTCTGCTCTTCTATTCTTTCATTTCTATTATGGCAAATTAAGGCACAGACTCTTTTCTTTTTGGGGGAGGTCTTTTTGAGACAGGGTCTCCCTGTAGCCCCAGCTGGCCTGGAACTCTTTCTGTAGACCAGGCTGGCCTTGAACTCACAAAGATCCGCCTGCCTCTGCCTCCCGAGTGCTAGGATTAAAGGCGTGCGCCACCACGCCCGGCACCAGACTCATTTTGACAAAGCTTCTACACCACCACTATCCCCCCCGGCCCCCAGTGCTATCGATAGAACTCGGCCTTCCGTGTGCTACTCAAGTACTCCAGCACCAAGCCACACTCTCTAGCCTTTGTCATGGTTTTGGGGGCAACTGGTCCCAGCCCCTCGACTGTTCTCTGTGATGGAATTTTCTTTAGCCCCAAGAATGGGCCAGAAATGCCCCTGCACCTGTTCTAAATAAAACCTCACCTTTTTGCTATTACCCTCTTGCAACTTAGTCATTGTCACGAGAAGATCTTCTCTTGTACGGCTGCTGTCCCCATAGCATGGACAGCCCAGTCAACACTGCGCAGTAGAAATTCCCCAGCCAGGCCAACAGCTACAGAGAGCAGCGGAGTGCACAGCACAGCCGAGCACAGCTTAGGTCAGCAGAGTCCCAGCTAGCCAGCGCTGTGTGAGCCAGTCTTTTATTTCAGACTCCATGTGCTTACTGGGCATAATGGGGCATTATATGGCGTATAATCTCCTGCTCACCATTGTCAACCCTTGTTTGGCACAAGCCACTTTTGTATTTTGCAAACCCGCCAACCCAACAGTGCTCTGTAGTGCTGGCGACCATGGGCTGCTCTCCACTTCCTGAGACCATCCATTAGGTCTTTTAATCTCCTTTATGCCATTCAATCTCAGCGACTTATCTGCATTTATTCCTTTATTTTTATCTCTTTGCCCTAAAATATCAAGACTCTAGTCCACTGCTCACAGTGCTTCCAGCCCTTTTGCTTCTGGGCAGCATTTGAGAGAAATAATCTTTTCAACATCATTTTTGTGGTTGTTTTTAATGACCTAAAGAAGAAGGTGAATTCTACTGGTCCACCATTTCCTTTCTCTGAGTTTACCTTTACCTTTTGCTAGTAATTAATGGCTCATGTTTAATATTTAACTGCTTCTTCCTGGATATAGTCTTAAACTCTTTCTTAGAGTTTTCCATTGCTTGGCAAAATCTCCTTGGCTCATTTATTCTCCCCCTGTCTGTTGTCCCTGTTCCTCATTTGACTCCTTTCATTCTTGGAAAGATCTATTTTTTTTTTATAATAGCCCCTTTGCTTCTGAAAAAACAGCGATGATATAAATTTAACAAAGGCTAATTGGGAGAGTGAAGTTTTCATTTGTATTTACACTGCAAAACATGTGTTTAGCACTACCCAGCAGCCTCTAGGAAACTTAACTAGCATCTGTTCCCTGCAGTAAGTTTTCCACCAAAGGGAAAGTCTCAAAGCTGTTACAGAGGAGTTCATGGCAAATCATATTTCTATGAAAAATTTACGTAGCATCAAACATAAGATAGCCTGAGATATTTCAGTGCAGTCGAATTATGAAGGTATTACTCTTGTGTTTTATACCTGCACACACTAAAGGTATTAGGAATGTCTAGAAAGGCTGCCTCATTACATGGACTCTTAAATTGCTAGCCTGCATCCTTAAAAGTCACATAAGAGGATGGATATGTGATATGAGGACTGCATTGATTTCACATCCCATGAGGTGAAAACAAAAAAAAAAAATGAGGCTGTATTTTAAAGAACCATCAAGCTCAATGTTTATGGCAATAATAAAAAGTTTTAAGAGAGGATACTCTAAAAGAGATTAGAGTTTTTGTGCTTGATAGAATGTAAGACTAGGATACAAGCTTCTATCATGACAAACTATTTGGAAAAAAAAAAAAAGGTGCTTTCAAGCAACCAGGGGTTGATAAGGAACTCAAATGGCAGTAGCAGGGAAAACTTCATTTTGTTTTGTTTTGCTTTGTTTTGTTTTGTTTTGCTTTGTTCTTGAGACAGATTCTTCCTGTAGCCCTAGCTGGACTGGAACTCGCTATGTAGACCAGGCTAGTTTTAATCTCACAGTCTGCCTACCTCTGCCTCTACTGCTGGATCAAGGGCATCTGTTTCCATGCCCAACCACATCACAAATTTTGTGTGTGTGTGTGTTTTTTTTTTCTCCTTCTTTCCTTCCCTCTTCAAGACAGGGTCTCACGTAACCCAGGCTGGCCTCGAACCCACCTAGCTTCCAATCCTCCTGCCCCTCCACCCCAAACGCTAGAATTACAGGCATGTGCTACCAGGCCAGGTTCACGCAGTGCTGAGGGTGGAACTCAAGGCTTAGTGCATACTAGGGAAGCACTCTAACACATGAATTCTATCCCTAGACCCCCATTTTTTTGTTCATGGTTATAAATAATCTATTTCATCTTATGTCAAACAACAACCTCAAGGCTCTTCACCAGGAAATTATGACATTGTGACCTTTTAAAAGAAGGTAAAGAGCACTTACTATGATGATCCAGGCCTTTTTTTTTTTTTTTTTTTTTTTGGTCTTTTTGAGATGGGTTCCTTGTAGCCCCAGTTAGCCAGGAACTCGCTATGGAGACCAGGTGGGGATGGCCCAGGCCTTTAATCCCAGCACTTGGGAGGAAGATGCAGGTGAATCTCTATGAGTTCAAGTCCAGCCTGAGCTACATAGTGAAACACTGTTTCAGAAATCATGCAAGCAAGCAAACAAACAAAAATATCAGATAGGAGCTGGAGAGATGGCTCAGCAGTTAAGAGCACTGACAGCTCTTGCAGAGGACCCAGGTTCGATTCCCAGCACCCACATGGCAGCTCTGGCAGCTCTTCTGTCTCCCTGGTACACTTATATACATACATGCAGACTAAACACTGTGTACATAAAATAAATAAATCTTTTAGTAAAAAAATTAGGAGCTAGAAAGAAGGTGGTTAAGAGCAGTCACTGCTCTTGCAGAGGACAGGAGTTCAGTTCCCAGCACCCATCTGGTAGCTAACAACTGACTGTAACTCCAGTTCCTGAGGAATATACACCCTCTTCTGGCCTCCAAGAGCACTGTATGCACATGGTGCACATACAAGCAACAAACACATGTAAAATAAAATAACTTTTTTTAAGTAAAGATTTTCTTGAGACCACCAACTTGATCGTGTTGTAAGTGGTGTTGTTACCAGATGTCCACATGTGGAGAGTGGATGCCATTCCCAGCACCACTGCTACACTCATGACTCTAGGACTTTTCTTGAATGCTTTTAACTTTATTGATCCCAATTCTCCACTCCCTTTATTGTAGGCAGCCATTCTAATCATGCATTTAGTTAGTACTTACTGTGTGCCTACTGTGTATTGGATTCAAGAGCCAGACATGCATTTATGAGTAAGAAAGATAAAACCTCCTTCATTCCTGACCCTGTATTTATCTTAGGGGTAGGTGCTGAAAAAAATCAAGTATTATTAAAGCATAAAAAAATGCTATGAAGGGACAATAACACAGAGTAAAAGAAGGAAATGTTCAGGGTGGGGGTTATATTTTAAACAGGGCAGACAGAACAGGCCTCACTCAGAATGGGGACTTAGACCAAAGATTTGAAGAAAGTCAGTGTGAGAGGCACAAAGGATCCCCAAGAAAGAGGACTGTGGAGACCCTGGTACTCGGTGAGCTCTAGGCCTTTGCTTCCTAGTGTGTCACAGTGTGTCTTCCACACTTAGCAACTGAGACCTCTGTGCATGCACCTCCCTGTGCGAGCAGCTCATACCAACACACCCCTGAGAAGGGTTTGGTGGATGGTAGAGAGCGACACACAAGAATCAACCCAGCATTTCTGGCTTTCTTCCTAGAATGGCCATATTCATCCACCATCAATATCCCAAAAAAGCCACCAGATATCTGCCATGAACTCTAGATTCTTAATTTTTGTCAATAGGATTAAAATAAAACAATGTAGCTTTCGCAACAGTGGTATCGTAGCCAATGAGGTTTATCCAAGGCTCGATTATTGCTAATTGAAAATAAAATAAAATAAAATAAAATAAAATAAAATAAAATAAAATAGGGCTGGAGAGATGGCCTAGCGGTTAAGAGCGCCAACTGCTCTTGCGGAGGATCCGGGTTCAATCCCCAGCATTGCACGACACGGGCGCACAAACCTACATGTAGACAGTACATTCATGCACATACAAGAATAAATAAAAATTTAAAAATAAAATAAAACAATGTTCATGGGCTGGAGGAGATGGCCTAGCGGTTAAGAGCGCCAACTGCTCTTGCAGAGGACCCGGGTTCGATCCCCAGCACCCACATGGTGGCTGAGAACCATCTTTAACTCCAGTTCCAGGGGAATCCGACGCCCTCTTCTGACCTCTGTGGCATTGCACGACACGGGTGCACAAACCTACATGCAGACAGTACATTCATACACATACAAAAATAAAACATATAAAAAACAATATTTATTGCTTTGTAACGAATTGCTCTCTGATTCCTTACTATTTTTATTTATTTACTTTCTTTCCTTACTATTTTTTATTCTAATAAAAAAATATTACATAAACTTTGCCATTTTTAGCATTGTAACTCAGAAGCACTGGCCGTACAATACTGGGCTATCATAATTTATATTGTCAAGATTTCCTTACGTAAGGCCAGAGAAATGGCTCTGTGGTTAAAGCACTGGCTGCTCTTGCTAAGGACCCAGGTTCTGTTACCAGCACCCACATGGCGGCTAACAATCATCTGTTTCTCCAGTACCAGATGATCCGATGCCCCCTTTCTGGCCTTCTTGGACATTGTATGACATGGGTGCACTTACATACGTGCAGCCAAGACACTCAACAGATAAATAAAAATAAATAAAAAGTTTTAGAAAGATCTGCTCACTCTAAACATAATTGCTTTTTGTTTTTAATGGTAGCTTCAAACAGCTTTTTTTTTTTATGTGTACGAGTGTACTATCTGCATGTAGGTTGGTCCACCGTGTTGTGCCATGCCGTGGAAGTCAGAAGAGGGCATAGGATTCCTCTGGAACTGGAGTTAAAGACGGTTCTTAGCCACCATGTGAGTGCTGGGAATCGAACCTGGGTCCTCCGCAAGAGCAGTCAGTGCTCTTAACCACTGAGCCATCCCTCCAACCCCCATAATTGCTTTTTAATTTGCGGTATCTTTGAACATTTCCCCAAATGCTTTATATCATATTTGTATTTTATTTGTCCTTGTACACCATAAGAAAGTAGATTAAACTAGCAAAAAAAGCAATTCTAAGTACTAAAACAACAGATTGATTTGCAGTCAAGTAGCCTTGAGTTGGAGTCCACGTTCTCGCTTCACTGGTTGGAATGACCTTGGGAAGGCTGCTGCTCCTCTCCGAGCTCCAGTTCCCTATCTGTAAGGTGGAGACAATCCTCCTGACCCTGGCAGTGTTCTTTAAGTATTAGGTGCCATACATAAAAGATAACAACACTCCCAGAAAAATCACCTGATTAATAGCAGCGCCATCATTATCATTAGTTATGCTTCCGCCCAACCCTGCCCTAACATGAATGGTGGAACCACTGACCTTGCCTGGGGCACTGCTGTCCTTTCTAACAATGGACCTGGGTCAGGATTAGGTGAGAGAAGAAAAAAGATTGAAAAATAATTTCAATGCAAAACCAGAAAGGAAAAAAGAAAGGTTGAATAGAAAGGCAACCGGGCAACAGTCATATTAAGTAGGAACTAGTCTCCGGGGCAGCAGATCCGCTGGAGGTGCGGGAAGGAACGGAGGTTCTTCTAGGCAGCTGCGTGAGTGTGCACTCCCCAGCAGGAGGAGGAATGTCTCTTTGCTACCTTCCGCCCTGCTGAAAACAAGATGCTGCACCACACTGACAGGCTGCAGTCTCCGCACTGCCAGATGGACTCCTTGATTCATTTTGAGGTCTGAGTTTTTAAACGCTGGGATACGTTTACACATGTTTTGGGCCCGAATCTCTTCAGCTTAGTTGATGCCACTCACTAAATGTATAAATAACTAACATGAGCAGCTTTCACTGATGATGCATGTGAGTCACCATCAGTAATTTTTTTGGAAACATGAGTCAGGGTTGGCTTTCCACTGTTACTTCCTGTGTCCTGTTACCAGAAAGCATATACTTCATTTTTTTTCATGGAGCACGAAAAATACAAGAAGGATGGAGCAAAAGCAAAACAAAGAAGTAGCATCCACACTAGGAAAGGGGCATATTTTCAACCCCAAAAAGAGAAGTCCGTAGATGAACCTCGGGGGTATTCAGGATTTTCTGTCTTTGTGTAGCTTATTCCAGCTGCTCATTAGTGCTTGAAAAAGGAAGAAAAAAATTAATTGCTCCTGCTTGAATAGTTCTTAAAACCTTTAAAAAATTTTTCTACCTAAAATTGTTCCTCTTCTGCTTCTTGGAATACCTAATTGTATAATTTGCTTGCTGAAAATGTGTGCTTTGGGTTAGAAAAGAATATTTAGAAATCCTTTCCCAAAAAAAGCAAGTGGGAGTGGAAATTTGAAAGAGGACCGCCTAATTCTGCCCTAAACCCAGTGTGAGAGGCAGTGTGTGTGTGTGTGTGTGTGTGTGTGTGTGTGTGTGTGGTGTGACAAAGTGCGCTTTTCAAAGGGCCGAGAGGTGGATGGGAATGTTTGCTTAGCTCCTCAGAGAAGAGACAAGGTGCGTGGAACTCCTGTTTCTTCTTCAGAATAATGCGGATGGAATTTGTGATGCAGAAAAGCTTAAAGAAAAAAGGATAACCATTCTGTGTGGTGGAAAGTTTGGGGGGGAAAAACCATTGATTTCTTCAAACAAGGTATGTCTTATAAATTACTCAAAGTATACAGACAGCTTCTTTCCATTCCCTATCATAAAAACAATAAAATGTATTTGTCATTGAGAAACTAGAATAAATAGTAAAGCAAGTAACCAGCTCATAAATTTCAATTTAAAGAGGGTTGAGTTGGTAGGGGATGCTGGTTGGTATCATTTAAGTAACTATATAATGTGTGTGTTCCAAATTAATGCTAAGATATTAGCATTAGAACAAAGTTTTCACTGTTTTTTTGAACAACTTCTTTATGGTTAAAATAAGCTGAAAGGTATGACACTTGTGTGGAACTTTTAAGTGATTTCTATCTCACTTTTTTTTTCAACCTTGCCTTCTATGAGGAATACAGTAACAATATAGTAACTTGCTTGATGTATGGAAAACCGTATGAGAAGTGGGCTCACTGATGCAAAAGAGAGATGATTTAGTATACATCTCTACTTTCTATTCAGGCAGATCTCCGTGGAATGTGGCTAGATGTGTGATTCTGTGACTTGTTTACAGTGGCTGTGTTTTCTTAGGCTGAATGCTTCTGTTACTGAATAAGCCCAGGAAGGGATTGGCATTGTTAGTCCTGCCATTGTAGCTCAGCTTTGCACAGGAAGACAGGATACACAATCTCTTTTAAGTGTGATTTGTGCTGAACCAGTATAAACATGAAATAAATGCCTAAGGCACAGGTTAAACAGAAGATTGGATTGAATAATGAGACAGGATCCTTTGCTCCAAACAAGCCCCAGCATCTTTACCATCCCCAAATCAAGGGTGGAATTCAAGATTTTCTTGGGGTTTAGTGTAAAAACAAAACCAAGCATTTTTGGCCATAGTGGTTATTCCAAAAAAAAAAAAAAATGTGTGTGCTGAGGAAATAATATTTTGCCGTTACATTGTGTTGCAATAAGTTTGGAAGTTCTAGTGGTAAAGTTCTGAGGTTGTTAGGTTTTTTTTTCTGCCTTGGTCTCTTAAAGGATGAAATGTCCAGCAGCGAGGCAGGATCAAACAGTGTGTGTGTGTGTGTGTGTGTGTGTGTGTGTGTGTGTGTGTGTTTGTTCTGTCTCTGAGTTAGTGGCAAGTGGTAGCTACTGGTAGCAAGCCAGGAGAGTTTGTCTTTTATTGATTGAATTAAAATATCCCCTTTTACTTTTTTTTCTTTTTCTTTTTTCTTTTTTTTAAAAAGCATTTCAGAAGGAATTATAAGACTAGGAGGAATGAATTTTTTATTGCAATCTGGTACTTTCCCAGTCTAAACTTCATTTAAATATGCCTTAGAGCTTTCTTCGGGAGCATTGGAAACACTTGATATCTACACTGAAATCATGCTGATGGATAACATTTAGAAGATCTAATTATCTTTCCAGCAAGTTGCCAATCACATAAATAGGCTCTTTCAGAGAAATGACAACAGGTTTGAGAATGGTTTCTGAACGGCATCTTGAGGACAAGCAAGCTTGTGATGTTCTGACTGTGATTCCTGTAAGACCCGTGGACTACGGGAGAGTTGAATGCGCCAACCCCGGAGGCTTCCATTACAGGGACAGCCCTGCTTCCGCCTTGGGAAAGGCATGGAACATTCCTTAATTTTCGTTCCCCTCTTCAAAAACTAGAAATAGCAATGCCTGCATCTCCTCCCTCCCCGGGCAGACCTGAGACTTAATATTGATTGGCAGCTCCAACAGGGTTGGAAACATTTTTCTGTTTTTCTATACAGTCAAAGAAAAATTCCAGTGGAAAGTGTCATTGGTCTTATAATAAACGCTTCCTATCTCTGGGGTGTTCCTGTTAGCTTGTATCCATACATGCAGCTTCTCTCTCTCCACAAGCTCCCCTGTGTCAGCCAGGTATAAGCAACAGCCTGTACAGGGCAGAGCACACTGGTCGGCCTTGTCAGTAGAATGTCACTGGCTGACCTTGGAGAGCTGACTAATAGCTTTATGTCTCCATTTCCTCAGATGTCATGGAGAAGTTAGTCAAGATGGTCTCTAAGGTTACTTCACAATCCTGTGGCTCTGTGCACTGAGACATCTCCAAGGTCAAGACTAGCTCAAGCCACTTTCTTTGTTGAGACTCTCCAAATATTAAAACATCGAAGTATAAGATAGGATCATAGAAATTATATTTTAAATATTTACAATTAAGTACTGTAGCATACAAGAACAAAATTCAATATAACTATTCTGTACAAGATAATTAAAGGAAATTACTGTGTGTGTGCGTGAGAGTGTGTGTGTGTGTGTGTGTGCGCGTGCACGTGCGTGCGTGCGTGCGTGTGTGTGTGTGTGTGTGTGTGTGTGTGTGTGTTTCTAAAGCCTGCCTGGAATAGGATGGACCAAATTCTATGACCAGTCAGTTTCAGTTTTCTAGTATATTTCTGTGACTGTCTTCATAGTGCCATGTGAAGATAATCCAATGTTTAAGTCTAAGCATGTAATGTTAGGTCAAGGCCAACTGGTCTCCAATGTCATGGGGGTCCTTTAGGGATTGCTTAGGCAATAGGCTCAGCCCCTTCTTCAACGTGCTTTGTTAATTTCCTTAAAACCTGTGGGCCCCAGTGTTCTTTTCTGTGAAAGAGGCCTGTAGTTAATCCCTACCTCACACAGCTGTGGCAAGGGGCCTTCAGTCAGGGCCTAAAGCCCTGTCAGTACCCAAATGTTAGCAAGTTTGTTTGTTTGTTTGTTTGTTGTTTGTCTTTTTGAGACAGGGTCTCCCTATAGCCCCAGCTGTCCTGGAACTCACTCTGTCGACCAGGCTGGCCTTGAACTCACAGAGATCTGCTTGCCTCTGCCTCCCGAGTGCTAGGATTAAAGGCGTGCGTCACCACGCCTGGCAAGTATTTTCTTTATTATTGGTGACTGAAACAAAGAAACCAGATCTGTGGTAGAACCATTTGTTTGTAATTGTCTTCAAACTTTTAAACACTAGCTCTTTGGGTGAGATAAACAAATGATTTGTAGATTTTTGTGTGTGTGCTCTTTAATTTCTAGAAAGGAGTTGCCTTCACTCCATCCGGTCAGTCTGAGTGGATGTCACTCAACTAATGATAAGGCAAAGAGGCAGCTTCTGTTGTGGTTGTAACTTGAGAAAGCCCAAAAGCTCCCTCCTCCTACTTCAAACTGGGTCTCCCTTTGGTGGCCAGAAGACCTAGAAATTCCTAGGCCTGTGAACACAGGGACCCCAAGGGAAAGAAATTGCACAGGGAAAATGCTAGTTTTTAACGGGTGTGTGCAATTCTCAGTGACGGCAGTGCATAGCCTCCATTCTTATAGAAAACACATCGAGCAAAGAGCAAGAGACCAGGCACTTACAATTGGGGTCAGAAGTCACTTTTTAATAGCACTACTTGTTAAATTTTTCATTAAACACACATGCACATGCACACGCAGATACACAGAGACACACACAGAGACACATAGTAGGCCTAGAATCCTTTAGGTGAGCTCCCATTTGCAGACAAGAGAAGAGTTGAAAAGCGAGAAAAACCTCAAGGTAGCAGGCCCAGAGTCACATGTTCACAATGGAGCAAAGACTATTTCTGTTTTGTTTACTGCATTTTCCATGGTTACCTCATCCCTAAAACAAACAGTTGTGGATACTGGCTGTAGAATTTGTTTTTAATCAGCTAGAAACTTTTCTGCTTCAGTGGACTGCAAGCCTTTCTGGGGTCCTTAGGGACAAACGGAAATGCTGGGGCTGCTGGGGAACTACCCAAAGCAGGCGCCACATGATGCTCGATGAGCCACCTATAAAAACTGTAAGCTATTGGGCAACCCACAAATGGCCAGTCTGCCCACAGCAGATGTTGTGACTAAGCAGAACTCCATTGCTCCATTGCAGGGCAGACACCTTGAAGGACAAAGGAAAACTGAGATAACAGATGTCCAAATCCTGTCCTGAGTCAAATATGCAGCGAGTCTTACAACACACAAACACTACTGTGTTTTTTATTCAATTTAGAGATTCTTTATGGCTATCTTTTATTCTGATTTTATAGTTAAAGAAATTTCAGTCCATTTCTAGCTCACACTTTTTCACCAATTTAAAACAAAAAATCTTAAGAATTAAGACAGATGCTATTCCTTGGCCATTTGACTGGTCAAATAGTACAACCATCCAGAAGATTTTCAAGAGAATGGGCTGAAGAGCCTTACACATTTCTGTACAGAGGAAGGGGGCAGAGAAATTCAGATTTGAATGGGTTGAGAAATAACATAGCAGTTAAGAGCATTGGCTGGTCTTGCAGAAGACCCCTGTTCAGTTCCTAGCATCTACTTGGTGGGTAACAACTGGTCCCTGACTTCATTTTCAGGGAATCCAATGCCCTTTTCTGGCTTCTGCAGGCATTGCATGTACATGAGGCACTTAACATACATCCAGGGAAAACATTTATATACATAAAAATAAATAAATACATTTTCTTAAAAATATAGAATTATTCCCCATTGGATGCTTCAGTCCATTGGAGCTACTATGACAGAATACCGTAGACCAGCTACCTTAAGCAACAGATATTTATTCCATACAATTCTGAAGACCAGAAATCCAAAACCAAGGTGCTCAAAGACTAAAACATGAGAGGGACTCACTTTTTGGTTCATAGGGAGCCATCTTCTCACTGAGTTATCCAGTGACACAGAATGAGCAATTTCTATTGGTTCTAAGGGCACTAACCCCACTCATAATGGCTGCCTCTCATGGCTTACTTATCTCCTAAAGGTCTCACTTTTGACTACCATCCCATTGGGTACTAGAATTCCAAAATATGAATTTGGAAGACATGTACATGTAGTACATTGTGCTGGGGCCCTAGAAGAATTCAGTCAAATGGCAGCCACAACTCCTGTAGTTCCATCTTAGTCAAACTGGGTTGCTGTAAGAAATGCCATGGACAAAGTAGCCTACAGACAATAAAGATGACTGCCACAGTTCTGGAGGCTGTGAGGCCCAAGATCAAGGCACCCACAGATTCTGTGTCCGGTGAGGATCAACTTTCTGCTCCATTCATAGGAAGGTTTCACTGTGTCTGAACATGAGGAGAGGACGCCTGCTGTATCACTGTCCACTGTGTTCTCCTGAGACAGGGTCTTTCATTGAACCTGGAGCTGGTCGGCAGCCAGCAAGCCCCAGTGCTCCTCCCGTCTCTTCTACCCACAGCTATGGGGTTAGAGGCATGCATGACCACACCTGGGTTTTTACCTGGGTGCTGTGGATTTGAACTCAGGTCCTCATGCTTGCAAAACAAGTTCCCTTCCCTATGTAGTCATCTCCCCAGCCCCTGGAGCCTCTTTTGATGAAGTCACTAATCCCATTCATAGGGGATATCTTGGTGAACTAATCACTACCCCCCAAGGCCCCAATGTCTACTACTTTAGGACTTATGTGAACTCACAGAGACATTAATATTCAGACCATAGAAGGTTCTTTCACCAAAAAAGTACAAGAGCAATCCATGACTTGCTTATCCTGAACAGCATCTTATTAAGAGATTCAGCTGGTTGTTTTGTTGGGTTCTAAACTAGTATCTAAGTAAGCCACAATTTAGAAAATGGTAGAGGTGGTGTGGTAATGATAATGATGATGAGGATGGTGACTACCACCATCTACAGTGGTGCTGGTGGTGGACAGAGTAATTAATCACTACCCCTAGTAATGGCAATAATATTAACACCCTTTCATATATTAATAAACAGACAAGATGGGTTGTTGCTATGTCGTTATACAGATAAATAAAAGACACTGGGAGGTTTTTTTTTTTTTTTTTGGTCTTTTTGAGACAGGGTCTCCCTGTAGCCCCAGCTGTCCTGGAACTCACTCTGTAGACCCGGCTGGCTTTGAACTCACAAAGATCTGCCTGCCTCTGCCTCCCAAGTGCTAGGATTAAAGGCATGCGCCACCACGCCCAGCTACTGGGAGATTTTTAGTTGTTTACAGTCACAGATAATAGGAATTCAAAGTCAAATCCAGGAAGCATAATGCCAGGCAACAATTACACATAATCCTTGTTTTTCTTTGCTATAAAAGATTAATCTTTGCCATCTTGAACACATAGTTTTAAAGCCAAATTTCCAAGAAAGATAGTCTTTTGCTCAATAGAAACCTTTGGTAATAATGAAGAAGGGGGAAAGAGACAGGATAGGTCTGTTGAGAAGGGAAAATGACTTCTGCCATTCTTGGATTTAAGAATACTTTCCTTTAATCCTAGCACTTGGGAGGCAGAGGCAGGCGGATCTTTGTGAGTTCAGGCCAGCCTGGTCTACAATGTGAATTCCAGGACAGCTGGGGCTACAGGAAGACCCTGTCTTGAAAAGTCCAAAAAGAAAAAAAGAAATCACTTTCCAGGGGGTCTGGGGAAGCTCTGACTCTGAGAGGAAGGCAGGGTATAGATTTCCTCTGAAGCCAGCTGATAGCCTATGTCTCCAAAAGATTTCCTTTATCCTTACTGGGGGCGAAGCTAAGAGCTTGTCACAGAAGGAGTCACTTCCTTTCAGCTCACACTACCTCAGAAAACCACGTTGCATGGTAAAGTTCTATCCATTAACAAGACCCCAGGAAAAATTTCTCAAATTCTTTCCCTCAGATAGAAGAAGACTAAAGTTTTGTGTGGACATGCAGCAAAACTTCATAAAAATCTCCCTCAGGCTACAGGAGGGATACACTCAATTTCTATATTATTATTATTATTATTATTATTATTATTCTCAAATTTGAAGCTAGAAGGAAAATTTCTATTCCTTGATGGAGGAGGTATGTGTAGTTTCCAGAGGACTAGGTCACTGGTGAGTCAATGCCCTGTGAGTTCCCTCTGGGGTCCTTTGTATCCCAGACGGAGAAAACAAGCTTTAGATGTGAAGGTGCAAGTTGGCTTGCCCAGACTGGTTCTGCTTGTATAATAACGGGAGGAAAGCTGTTCTCTAACAGGTAAAGGGACCTTGGGGAAGCAGCGATAACAGTGTTCAATGACAGTAACCACTAATGTTTATTGAGCCACACCACATTCTTTCACAAGTCTCTGAACTGGGAAAGAATGAACAAGAGCTTCCATTTTCCTAGAGCCGTCAATCTGGGGGACACCTACTAGAAAATGGTACTGGTACAGGCTACAAAAAAAAAGACAGACGGGTAAGAGCCATTGCAAAGGACCCAAGTGGGTGAGTGGGCACATTCGAAATCAGGGTGATGTTTGGAGCTGAATGGGAACAGGAGAAATCAAGGATGTATTGTGGGTAGCAAATTCAAAGGGTACCCTCCCAGTACTCTTCAGTATTCAGCAGGACCCCCCCAGTGACCTCTTATGCTCTCTCTCTCTCTCTCTCTCTGTGGAGCAGCTCTTGCTTTTGCCCAGGAGAAAAATCAAATTAGGTCTCAGAATTTCAGGTCACATTTAGAGGTTTTCCAATGACCTTGATCACATTCCAGCTCAGGCCTGTTATGTATGTGATACTAGGCAACACTGAGAAATGGCAGTCGAAATGGATGCTAACTCAGTTCTCTCTGTGTGTATGTCTCTTTGTGCATCTCTGTCTCTGTTTCTCTCTGCCTTTCGCTTCTACCTCTCTCTCTATGGGTGGCCGATAGTAACTGTTTTGCATCCAGAGTAGAAGTAGATGAAGGGAGGCATAGTAAGCGACTGCAAGGCCTTGTTTGGCTGGCACTGTGAGCTGTCACCCAGGCTCCCGAAGCTGTGAAGGAGCTTACAGCTATTTCCGTTCCCACAAAGCACAATCCGGAGTTCTCTGCAGGTGCCCCCACTTTGCTGGGGATCTCTTACCTGTAGTCCCCTTGATGCAGGAGCTCGACTTTGTGCTGGGGATCTCTTACCTGTACTCCCCTTGATGCAGGGGCTCGACTTTGTGCTTTGCAATCCCTCTTCAGCTCTTGAGCATCCGGTGACCCAGGCCCCGCAGACCCTTCAGTATTGCATGTTCCTGAATCTGCAGGACCCAACCCCCGACCCACACCCTAAGAAGATTGTCTAGCATAGAGTCTTTTTGTTTGCTCTTTCATTTGATGTTTGGTTTGCTTCATTTACAGTGTCTCACAAAGTAGGGCTGGGTTTCGTAGAACTTATATAGATCAAGCTGGCCTCAGGGTCTCAGTCCTCCTCCTACCTCTGCCTCCCGAAGGCTGAGATGACAGACACGTGCCAGCACACGAAGCTACACAGGGAGCTTGCCTGTTGCATGTTCTCCCCTATTTCTTTATGGGTTGGACAGCAGTCCACTATGTCCCAGGCCTGAAGAACAACCTCTCAGTGGCTTCTAGTGAGTCCCTGGGAATCCAAGCTGCATTTCCACAGGAAGTACAAGAACTGGAATCCACAGCTGACTCCCTCCTCCAGACCATACGGCAACGATGCAGAAGCCAGGAGAAGCCCTCGGAGGCTGGAGAAGTTCTTTAGGAAAAACCATGTGGGAGTTTTGCTTCCCTCCTGACCCTTCACAGCAGGAAGGGAGCAGTAGTTCCCCTCTCCCAACCCACTTTTAGGCAACAGCGAGAGGAGCTTTGAGGCCACCATGGGGTTTGGGAGTAGTTGAGGCTTGCATGCCAGAGGGTCAGGAGCTCTGCGGTGTGAGGCTAGGTGGCCTTCCTTAGACAGCTTAGTCTCTTGCCTCTAAATGACTCTGCTGGTCGTTGGCAATTTCCAGGGCTTAATCCTCCACAGCCCTCAATTCCTCAGCCACAGTCACTCCTCCACACTCCTCCACACCCTCCACACTCCTCCACACTCCTCCACACTCCTCCACACCCTCCATTTTCCTAAGCCTCTGGTTGCTGGGATTCAAGAATGTGTCTTGACCCTGAGTCCCACGCCTGTCTCTGGGCTCTGGAGGAAGCCGGAGCCCTGTCATCTGGAATGAACCCACTCTTTATCAAGAGGCAGATGGGAAGGTGTGGGTCCCACACATGTACCTCCTTTTCCTATCTCAGCTGGAAAGTCAGGCCAGATCCGGACATGTTTTTCTGTGCCTCAGAACCGAAGGCAGACCAGAAAGCACAGAGTGTTCGTGCCAGTGGAGGCTCTAGGGATCCCAGTTTAATTCAACTAGATACCCAGCTCTAAATTCACAGTAGGCAGCCTTTGGCAGTCACTAACCACAAAGGCCAGGGGAGACCACGCAGGGAGGAGGCAGAGTTAATGCTGTGTCAAACACATTAGATGAAGACATTTCTGATGAGAGAAATTCATGTTCAAAGCTGCATGAGATTCTCTTTAAGCTGTGCATTGTTTCTAGGGTAACAGAAGGCATGCAGGCCACTTCATCTCATAGGCTCTATATCCTTCTCCAGATTCCATGCTCTTCCTGCCCTGGGTTGAAAAGCTCTTGGGAGGAGTTCTGCAGTGCTTGTTGGGGGCACGCCTGCAAACCAGTATTTTCCCCTCCACTGGCAATATAAGATCTAAACTACCACTTCAGAAATGTAATTACTATTTGCAGTCTCCCTAGAAATCACTATTGGTAGAAGTCTTTGTGGATGTGGTAAGTATTACCATATGTCAGGTTCTTAACGAGGTACAAAATGATGGTCTCAAACACACACACCAAAAAAGGCTTTCCCTCTGGGTTTTCTGACATGTAAAAACATGCCACCTGGATGAATGGCACAAGCACGTACATATCTGTCAGTAGACATACGGATTAAACTGTTTGAGCCAGTACATCGCTATAGAATTTTCTCAATGATCAAAGGTAATCCTCAAGAAGGAAGGACGGCTCAGCAGTAAAGAGCACATACTGCTCTTCCAGAGGACCTAAGTCCAGTTCCCATTACCAGGTGATAACAGCTCACGACCACTTGTAACTCCAACTCCAGAGAATCTAACACCTTATTCTGGACTCTGTGGGTACCTGCGCTCATATACACAGAGACACAGACACAGACACAGACACACACACGCACACAGACACACACACACACACACACAAACACACACAATTTTATGAAAAAGCAATCTTCCGAGAAAGAAAAGCATTCACGAGCAGATCATACTTTATTCAACCAAAATGTATATGTGAGATTTAAGAGAAGTTCCTAGATAGAACACCAGTCAATGTAACATTCTCATAACCATCTTGGGAAGTAATCATTCACATATATTAGACTTTCCCAACTCTTTACCATGAAGGGCTGTGCACCGTGGGATGTTTACCTACATCTGTAAAATGCCAGAAGCGGCACTGTCCTGTAGGAACTTCTTTTACTAGGAGCAGGTACAGCGAGGTCCTGCTAAGGGAAGTGGCTGCCTGAGGTCACTGTGGGGAACTGACCCCTCGGTGCAGAGGTCAGTTGGTTACTCTCATAACCCAACCTGAGATATACTTCCAACTCAAGTCCTTAGCCTGGGAAACAGAATGTTTCCCATATGACCGTGCTTTCCCACCTGCCCAAAGACTGCTGGTCTGTGGACAGGAATTTCAGGCTGATGGCTGATGGCCTATATTCAGCCTACACCCACTCATAATTCAATTCACAGGCTAGTGACCTGATAGGTCTCCATCCAACCCCACACTAGCTTACCAGGCTGGTGGTCTGATAGACCTCCATCCAACCCACTAGCCACCACATACTTTGGCCTGTATAAACACAATTCTGTGTAATGATGGAAATGGAGAATTCAATTTATTGCCAGCTGCAAATCACTTTTATAAGCAAAATGACATTCCCTCCCAGAGCCATTCACAGACCCCCAGTTTTGGCCACTGTATACTGCTGTTCTGCCTAGCATCATATGCCTGGGCCACATCGCTTGCTCCCTCTTGGGGCGGGATCAGAGGAGCCCCATGACTTCCACAGTACTCTGAGGGATGCTAGCTGAGGACTAGCCTCTAATCCAAACTGGATCGTCTCACACTGTCCCTACCCTACCTTGTCCCTACCAAGTTGTAGCAACCAAAATGTCTTCAAAATTGTCTCCTGCCTGTGCAGCAATGTCATATTTGGGGGAGAGGACAGATATTCCACAACTGTGGCAGCAGCATCCTGAGGTCACTCACTTCTGTCCTTGTTCCAGGAGCTCATTGCCTTGCTTCCTCCCAGGGCCTGACTTCAGGCCTCCAACAGCCTCTCTTAGGCCCCTGCTCTGATAGCAACAAAAGAGCCACACACATCCTTTTCATTTTAAATGTTTTCATTTTACCTGTCATTATTTTTGAGAAATGAGACCTAATTAAAATAATAAACATGAAAAAAAGTTGTTGTTTTAATTCAAGCTGTGAAGAACAGAAACTAACCCAAACTGGCTCAAATAAAAAGACCCAGAAGCATGTATTTAATGCACAAGAACCCAAGTCCAGCTGGATCTACCTCAGACTGGAAATGGGGCCTGAGAAATAAATGGAAGTGAAAGCGTGTTTCTCTTTGACTCCCCTCGGGCCATGCCTGCTGTCGTCTCCCCAAGGGGAGGTGTCCCCAAAGGACCTGCGGCTCAGCACTCAGACACTTCAAGGCTCTCAGAGTCCCAATTCTCAAGTCCCAAGGGAGACATCCACTGGCCGAAGGTATCTTTTCTTTCTAGATTATAGGCTTTGACTGGCTGAGTCACCTAAACTCTGTGTAAGCATTCTCTGCATCTGACCATAGTTTAGCCTTCTGGGATCTTGTCAGAATGAGGCTAGAGGTATTATCCAGCTTGAAAATTTCACCATAAATAAGAGTGGAATTTTTATTTTATAATGATTAGCTAATCCTTTTGAAATGCACAGCAATTGTCTTATGAGAAGTCTGATAGACTACAAAGAATACTGGGGATGGAGAGATGGCTCCCTCAGTAAAGTGCTGGCCGGGCAAACACAAGGACTTGAGTTCCATCCCTAGAACATACCTTAAAAAGCTAGCCTGCCGGGCGTGGTGGCGCACGCCTTTAATCCTAGCACTTGGGAGGCAGAGGCAGGCGGATCTTTGTGAGTTCAAGGCCAGCCTGGTCTACAATGTGAGTTCCAGGACAGCTGGGGCTACAGGGAGACCCTGTCTCAAAAAGACCAAAAAAAAAAAAAAGCTAGGTACAGAGGTGCACACCTGTAATTCCAACACTGGGGAGACAGAGACAAGAAGACCCTGAGGCTACCACTGACAGTCGGCATAGCTTATAGGATGAGTTCCAGGCCAAGTAAGAAAGCAGGTCTCACAAAACATGGTGGGCAAGACTATCCTGTGGTCTCCACAGACCTGCACAAACACACACAAACACATATACAGATACAAACAGCATGATATTAAGATGAAGAGCTGGGCCATGTGATTCTAAAGAAGTTACTCTAGAGCTCTGAATTAGAAATTTAATGCCCATTTTGCCTCTTCAGGGAACTCTTAGGTGCTCCAAGTGAAAATTGGTTTATTCAAAAAAACACAGACTTTAGGGATGGAGAGTGGCTCACTGGTTAAGAGCAGCAGTTTCTCTAGGAGAAGAGTTTGAGTCCCAGCACACACATGGCAGCTAACAACCATCTGTAACTCCAGTTCCAGGGGAATCTGACACCTTCTTCTGCATTGCACAGCATGGGTACACCTATACACATTCAGGCAATACACTCATACACATAAAATAAGAATAATATGCTGGGCGTGGTGGCGCACGCCTTTAATCCTAGCACTTGGGAGACAGAGGCAGGCGGATCTTTGTGAGTTCAAGGCCAGCCTGGTCTACAGAGTGAGTTCCAGGACAGCTGGGGCTACAGGGAGACCCTGTCTTGAAAAGACAAAAAAAAAAAAAAAGAATAATAAATAAATATTATTTTTTAAAATACACTTAGAAGATTCTGGTAGACCAGGCATTGCTAGTGTTCTGTTTAAAGTCACTGACAGGAAAAGCTACTACAGGTTATACAGCTGTTAAAGATAATCCCTTAGCTGTAATCTAACTGAAAGAGAAATTGGTTATCCCCTATGGTAGGTAGTCCAGGTGGAGACAACCATGCCTCCGCTCCATCTCTCTGTGACCCCACAGGCCACCTTTGCCACTTTGCTTTTAGCTTGATTTTTCTCATGGTCACAAGATGGTTGCCAGCAGGCTAGAACTTCCTGGTCTCATTCATTTCCAACCAGAGAGGCAACTGCTATCCCCAAAACATAGGCTTGTAGTCTTTAGCTGAGATGCTCGGAACCAGAAGTATTTTGGATTGGGGGCTTTGTTCCAGATTCTTGGACATTTATATATTATGTTATGTATATATATATTTATATGATATTATATATATATATATAATGAGATATCCTGGGAATGAGGTCCAAGTCTAAACTCAAGACTCACATGTTTCATGGACATAGCCTGAAGGTCATTCTAAACCATTTTCAAAATAATTTTGTGTGTGAGAAGATTCCTGACATGGATTCTTCTACTTGTGATATCAGTATACAAAATGTTTCAGATCCTGAGGCATCTGAATATTCAGTCTGTGCTGATCACCTGGACAGACTCTTTGCTGATGGCTCAAGTCACATCCCTCCAAATCCTTAGCTGCATTTGTTTTTGTTACCAAACTGGAATCCATTTTTTGTCTCAGAAGTTCCATTAGGAAAGAGGAAGAGGATCTGCTGACGCTCTGTGTGGGCTGTTAGCAGTCTTGCCCAGGTAACCTGACTCGTCACATCTTTGAGTAGCTATGGACATGCCTAGGAGACAATGCATCCAGAAAGAGCAAAGCTCCCCCGTTTGCACTGCCCATTTGACACACTACGGTGTTCTATCAGCATTTCCTGAAAAAGAAAAGAAAAAAACACAAGGAAATATAAACAGGAAAGGAAAGAAACTGTCCCCTCTCCTTCACAGGATCCTGGAGGACTAGGGCAGCCGCCTTGTTGTTGTCAAGGCAACTGTAAACACAGTCACGGAGCCCTCCCACAGATTATGTTACACTAGACTCTGCACAGGTTTCCGTATAGACCAAGGCCTCCTCCTCATTGCAAAGGACCCTCTGAGCGCCATCTTCAGTCTCCCATCCTTGCCGATCACCCCACATCCATCGACAAGCATGGGACTGACAGGCAATTAGAGATGGAGGCGGGGAAAGGCTACAGATGTGCCTTCTCTCCACACAGAGACATCTGTCCTCTGGGGAAATTTTTGGCATGTTGGAAATACATCCCAAGCTCCTCATAACTATTAAATATTTCCAGATGGATGCTGGCTCACTCTACCTTATGGACAAAGCTGGCTGGGTGCTCCCCCACACCACACCTAGATCAGACAAATATCAACATTACATCAATCCTGCATGTCCAACGGGGCAGATTTTTTTTCCAAGTGAATGGCTCATGTAGGCCTCCAAGGGGCTTATTAAAAATGATGAATGCAGAAAAGTCATTCCTAAGCCCTCCATGTTTCCCTGCTGCCTGAAGGATCAAGCTCACATTCCTTAGGCATGACATTCAGGGCCCACACGGCCCCTTCCTTCCTCTGTAACAGTCTCATTCCTCTTCCACGCCTAGCTGAGCAACTCCCTGAAGTGCTTCTGTCCCTGAGCTCTGTCCTTTCCTCACTACTCTTTCATTGTTTTCCAAAATTCCACTTAAGTGGTTCAAACCTCTTCCAATGTGGCTCTCACAGAGCCAACAAGTTTTGTTTTCTCTGTGGTAACTTCAACAGCAAATGGGTCCAGTCCTAGCTGCCCACTAGAATGCCTGGGAGAGATTTCAAGCATTCTAATACCAGCTTAGGCCAATGGAGTCAGAACATAGACAAAGGCACCTGCTTGTCACTGAGCAGCCATGCCTAGTGGAGAAGTGTGGGTCCTCTAATCTAGGAATTCAACTCCTCTTCCTTCCAGCCTGTCCCTTTGGGCAGAGTCCCTGAGTTCTTTGTGATTCCAACTCCTAACCTGTAAATTAAGCAAAAAACACCCCCTATTTTGTCAGCTGTTATAAATATTAAATGACACTTGGTATATGCTGTCTATATGTTAAGATTAAACATGTCAATCTCTTCCTGGAAGACCCCAAGGAATCTGATACTGGGACATGTATCTTCTTTCTCTCTGCCCAGCACACAGGACATACAGACACTCTTCTCCTTTATTTGAATTACTAGCACATGTATGTATGAAGGTAAATTTTGCCTTTAGGAAATCAGAATGATTCACATAAAAAAGTAGACCATGAGCTAAAAGCTTGAAATATTGCTAGGTTTGTGAGGAGCAGATGAGGATGGTAAGATATTTCAGAGACAATAATATGAGCAAGAACCATGGTACTAATGCACTGTATACAGAGATAAGGATCAAACATCTATAGGTTGTCAGGACCAGAGGAGAAAATTATGGAGGAGACTTGCAGTTTAAAGGTGAGTTGGGTCACATTTCCAGAGCTTGTAATGACTCCCTAGGGAATTTAGGCTTTGTTCTTTAGCGAATGAGTGGGCTGTGGAGAATTCTGATAGGTGAATATACAATCAGACTTGTGCTTTAGGAAGCTGGTCATTTCCCAGAGGTCAAGGGTAGCAAAGAGAAGAGAGAGCAGTAGGCAAAGATGTTGGCAGGCTGTGGCCACTCCTTGTTTGATGTTGGCATTATCTGAAGTGGTAACTATCCTCAGACCACACATGACACCCTGTGGCTTTTACTTGGTTTCTGGTCATTGAAACTCTATTAAATTCGGTAGTAAAAATGTTGGTAATATATATGTGCAAGTACACATGCATACACACACACACACACACACACACGCACCACCATACTAGTGATAATACTAGTGATAGTATCTCCAGTGTCAAATTGGACCGTTTAATCACTGTCTGTCTTATTAGTGTCTGATTCATCACCGTGCATACACAGGGTGAGTTTTTTAAAATATTTTATTTATTATTTTTATTTTATGTGATTAAGTGTTTTTGCCTACATGTGTGTAAGTGCACCTATCTCATGCAATGCCCACAGAGGCCAGAAGAGAGTGTTGGATCCCCTGGAACTGGAGCTACTGATGACTGTTAGTTGCCATGTGGGTGCTGGGAATCAAACCCAGGTCTTCTGCAAGAGCAGCCAGTGCTCTTAACTACTGAGCCATCTCTGCAGCCCCCAGGGTAAGTTTTTGAATAGGTGATTCCAATACATTCTAAATAGGTTGCACAAGTAAGTCCTCTTCCGCTGTTCACAAAGGACATTCCTCTCCCACATCAGCAACTGATAAGTAAGTAGCTTGCCCTCTTAACCTCTAAACATCAAGTATGCTAGTAAAAAGATGTAAGGGAAAGTCCTTTTTTTTTCAATCTCACTACTCATATATCTGTGGCATGTGTCACAGATCAAACAGCAGTACAGGACCAGAAGCCATAAAATCTGGGCTTGACTCTGAGGATGGGACCTTAAATAAGTTGCTCACCTGTTCCAGACTTCAGTTCTCTGTTCTTTAACATGGAAATTAAGGGGCTGGAGAGATGGCCTAGCGGTTAAGAGCACAGACTGCTCTGGCAGAGGACCCGGGTTCGATCCCCAGCACCCACATGGCGGCTGAGAACCATCTTTAACTCCAGTTCCTGGGGAATCAGACGCCCTCTTCTGACCTCTGCAGCATTGCATGACACGGGTGCACAAACCTACATGCAGACAGTACATTCATACACATAAAAATAATAAGTAAAAAAAATTTTTAATGGAAATTAAGATGGAAGCCCTCACTTCCTGCACAAGACTGTATTTACTCATCACTTTCTCAAAAAAAAAAAAAGGAATTCTGGTCTCCATGTGCAAGCATTGTTACAGGGTTTGGGAACTAAAAAGTGAGCAAGAGACAAAGGGAGGGTGTCAGGGGTGTAGCTCAGTTGGTCCAGTACTTGCCTATCAGGCGTAAAACCCTATGTTCAATTCCCAGCACTTTTTTTTTTTTTTTTTTTTTTTGGCTTTTTGAGACGGGATCTCCCTGTAGCCCCAGATGTCCTGGAACTCACTCTGTAGACCAGGCTGGCCTTGAACTCACAAAGATCTGCCTGCCTCTGCCTCCCGAGTGCTAGGATTAAAGGCGTGCACCAACATGCCCGGCTCAATTCCCAGCACTTCTGAGACCACATATAATGGTGTAGAATTCAAGATCATCCTCAGCTACACAGTGAGTTTAAGATCAGCCTGAGATGCATGAGACCCTGTGTTAGGAAAGGAAGGAAGATAGAGAAGAAGGGAGGGAAGGACAGAGGGAAAACAAAGGGAACACCCATTAGAAACGCATATAAAGTTTCTTTATTCTAAACCTGTGAAAAACATATAGAGTGTGCCCTAGTTAAACTATCAACTTGGAGCAGCCTACAGTCACCTGAGAAGGGAGTCTCAGTTGAGAGATTCCCCAGATCAGATTAGCCTGTGTCCGTGTCTGTGGGGGATTCTCTGTATGTTAATCAAGTTAGAGGAGCCCAGTCCACTGTGGGTAGCACCATTCCCTGGGCTGTATAAAAAAAGCTAGCTAAGTATAGGTCAGCAAGTGAACCTGCAAACAGCTTCCCTCCATCATTCCTGCTTCAGGTTACTACCATGATTTGGCACTATAACATAAGCTAAAACAAACCCTTTCCTCCCCTAAGTTGCTTTCAGTCAGTATTTTACCAACAGCAACAGAGATGAGTCTAGAATACGGTATTATTATTCCATATTACCAATTTGCTCTCTTCTAACTCTGAGTGATGAAATCTTATTAGGTTGTCTATACTAATCTATTTAAACTAAAGTATATTCCTTTCACAACCAGCGTCTTCATTTGCCTTCCCAGAACTTGTATTTGGGACTCTTTACAGCATGATCCATTAATGTGTGCATCCGTGACATTCTTTTGGAAGTGCCTCTTGTTTTGTTAGCCCTCCTAGGAGCACAGAAGGAATTAAAGCTCAGGAGTTGATGAGCAACCCATGACTCCTCGACATTGACCCCTTCCCCCTGCAGAAATTTCTTAACAGAACCTCAGCAGTCTTCAGCTCTCCCTCTGGGGTGTTTGAGAGAGGGTTTTAATGTTTTCCTTCACATTTCAAAAGTCACATTAACATTTAAGACTGGGGGGAAATGGGCCAAGGAAGCAGGGAAAGTGCAGTAGTGAGAAAGAGTCTTCAGCCACTCTGGTTCCAAGAAACCAGAGGGGTTCTGGTCCGTTCCACTGTTGATGAGTCACACTTGGGCAATGTCTCCGTCAGGGTTAGAAAGGTTGCTTCTTGGAATCAGTTGGTGGCTAGCCATCCATCTCAGTAGGTGAAGGTCATGAATGTCTATCATGACCTCTAAAGCTGTAAGCCAAATCTGAGAGCTCTCCCCTTCCCCCCTCCCCCCCTTACCCTACTGCCTTCCATCTTCTCCTTGAGTTTGTGTGGATTATAAATAGTGCCTAGTTAACTGATTTTTTTTTTTACTAAATGTGATTTTTATTGTGTATAATTCACAGACCATAAAATCTATCATTTAAAATGTATGATCTGGGGCTGGAGAGATGGTTAAGAGCATTGGATGTTTATGCAGGGGACCCAGGTTCAGTTCTCAGCACCTACATGGCAGCTAACAAAGGTCTGTAATTCCAGCCCCAGGGGATCCAACACTCTCTTCTGGCCTCCATAGGCATTGCATGCACATGGCACACTTACATGAAGCAAAACACTCATGCACATAAAATAAAAATAAATAAAACCAGTGCCAGACAGGACAAACGTCTCTTTGAGTTTTTGGTCAACTTAGTCCAAGAGACTCCACAAATTACACAAACTACTGCCACAGCCCAAATTGTCTCCCAGAACTTGAAGGTAAGACCCTATTGCTGAAGACAGGAGCTTTGGACACAGGACTTAGAGCAATGGAGCTAGAGTTGACGTGGAAGCCTCCTCCATGAAGACTACCTGTTATGGTTTTAGAGGACAATATTCAAGCTGCTAAGTGAGAAACCCAGCTTTATAGCCTAATAACCACAACAATAATGGGCACAACAAACTATCGGTGTAGCAGTAGCACTTTTATTTTGGGGGTAATCAACAGCTACCTCTTTGGACTTAAAACCTGCTTCATGGGAGGGAACTCATATTGTGGTACTATAAACATGGCCAAATACACATGGCTAGAGAGGTCATAGTACTTAGAGAAAAACTTAAGTGTCCATATCCCTTGACAAATGTAATTTCTTACTATTCTTAAATATGGATCCTTATATTTACAGACAAATATGCCAGTCACCACTCATCAAAGAAGCTTCTTTCTTTTTTTTTTTTTTTTTTTTTTTTTTTTGTCTTTTCAAGACAGAGTCTCCCTGTAGCCCCAGCTGTCTTGGAACTCACTCTGTAGACCAGGCCGGCCTTGAACTCACAAAGATCCACCTGCCTCTGCCTCCCAAGTGCTAGGATTAAAGGCGTGCTCCACCACACCCGGCAGAATCTTCTTTCACAACCAACAGAGAATATTACAGTATTCCACAACTGGCCCCACACAAATAAGAGTCTATGAGTAGCCATCTACGATGGAGCCTCTACACCTATGCCTCACAGAACATAATGGAACAAGGAGTAGAGAAAAGGCTAAAACATCCCTCCAGCCTCATCAGCGAAGCCTCCTCATGCAACAGAGGCGATGAACACAGAAGGCCACAAATGGCCAAAGTGTACAGGACTTAAAGACTGCAAAGTTGGGTCCCAGTATAAGACTCTTATATTTTATGTCCCCCACCTAAAACTCAGGGACCTTGTTCTTATGAACTTACAGCAAGGGTAACAGCATGGAAAAGACCCATGCAAACTCAACCAGATAAAAACCAGGATAGAACTTGGGAAATGAGCAGGAAGCCACAACTTTGTTAAGGAACTGTTGGCTGCTGGGCTCTGATGGGTGGGGGAGAGTTGATCTTCTGTAAGGGAGCAATATTAGACAGGCTGAACAGGATCCAAATTCTGAACTCACACCAAGGGAGAGCTATCTGGTTACATGAACTTGACCCAATAGGCCTTACCACAGATGACAAAATGCATGAAGTTCTTTGAGCAGGTTATGAGAGGATACAGATAGGGAGGGGGATAAATATGATTAAGAGATATAATACTGCCACTTAAGTCATGCTAGACATGATGGAGGACCTGCACCATAAAAGTCTCCATTGTTTGAGCTAAGAAGACCTGCATGTAACAACAAAAGCACTTGACATACCAGTTTGGGTGGGGAAATTCCAAAGTGTCCCACTTCAAGATGAAGAGTTCCATGTAATCAATGTATGGTAAGGTAGTCATAGTCAGTTTTCTCCATGGACAAGGCTGCCTACAAGATAATCTAACTGCAAGTAGTCATCACAAAACACAGGTACACAAGGGCACCACTGAATGGACTGTGTGTGTGTGTGTGTGTGTGTGTGCGTGTGCGTGTCAATAATAATCATGGAACAAGACAGAAAATTTACAAGGACCGGGTGGGGGAAATTGGAAATTGTTGGAGGGGAGCCGTGAGTGAGGGAAATGATACAAAGACTATATTCATATGTGATGTTCACCAAAAAAATTACAAAATTAGAAAGGGAAAAATAAAACCAAAAAAATGTAAATGTATAATTGAGTTCTTTTTACTGTATTTCCGGACAGTCTTCCTTTTGTGTTCTTTGTTTTTCTTTTCTAAGGAGAGGGAGCAACCTTTAGTACTCATGCATTGATCCAACATATATTTACCGAGGACTTATAAACGCAAATTAAAAAAAAAAATCCCTGTCCTCATGAAGTTAACATTATGTCGGGAAACCCAACAATAGACAAACAAAATGAGTAAATTATAGAGTATGTCAAAAGTTGTAAACGTATAGAAAAAATATAACAGGGCAAGAGCAGGGCACAGGCACAGTGGAAGACAGAAAGGGGGATGGTGACTTCCAGCTGGATGATAACAGAATATCCCCTAAGAAGGCCACATTCGGGATAGGGAAGATAGTGCATGCATTTAATCCCAGCACTCAGGAGACAGAGGCAGGAAGACCTCTGTGAGATCAAGGCCAGCCTGGTCTATGTAGTGAGTTCTAGGCCAGCTGGGGCTACTACAGGGAGACCCTGTCTCAAAAGAGAGAGAGAGAGAGAGAGAGAGAGAGAGAGAGAGAGAGAGAGAGAGAGAGAGGAGGAAGAAGAAGAAGAAGAAGAAGAAGAAGAAGAAGAAGAAGAAGAAGAAGAAGAAGAAGAGAAGGAAGGAAGGAAGGAAGGAAGGAAGGAAGGAAGGAAGGAAGGAAGGAAGGCAACATTTAACCAAAGATTTGAGAGAAATGAGAAACAGTCATGTGTTCATCTAGGGAGAGGCATGTTTAAGCAGAGAAAACAGTAGGTGTCAAAGTGAGACCCTGAGGTCAGAAATAGCCAAGAGGCCAGGACACTAGAGGTTTAATAAGTGAGGGCAAGGAGAAAGGATAAGGTCAGAAAGATTGAGGGTGGCCAAACCAAGTAGGACCTGAGCTACCTGTACCCACTTAGCCTCTTCTTCTTCGTGAGGTTGTAGGGGTACTATAGAGTTCTGAACAGAGGGACGCTGTGGACCAGTGTACTTCAACAAGAATCACACTGGTTTCCATATGGACAGAAGAGGGCAAAGGAAGGAGACAGCCTAGTTAGAAGGCTGACTGGACTAACAAAACTGGAATAAACTGGGGACCTAGGGTATGCCCTAGAAATGTGATAGCCTCAAGTGACCATTGGTGAAGATGGTGAGAAATGGTCTGAGCCGGGAGTGGTGGCGCACGCTTTTAATCTCAGCACTTGGGAGGCAGAGGCAGGTGGATCTCTGTGAGTTTAAGGCCAGCCTGGTCTACAGAGTGAGTTCCAGGACAGCTGAGGCTACAGTATAGTAGAAATGTATTGTCAAAAGGTTTGGCTGGTGGAGATGTGTGGTATAAGAAAAAGATAAGGATGACTGGAAATCTCCAGTACTGCATGATAACAGCAGTTAGTGGGGCTGGTCACGTGTGGCCACTGCATTCTTCATAGGAAGTCCAAAATTTAGGATGGAACAATTGTAAATTGTTCTAGAGTTTCTCAAATTAATATAAAAAATTGTTGTCATACTATTTCCAAAACATAGCACAGCTGTTTAATCATCAAGTTGTCAAATAGATTGTATCTTTAATTTTATTTCCACTTTGAAGCTAAAGACCTGTACTTAGCTATTAACCAGAGGTCAACAACCTTAATTGGGAATCTTAACACATTGCTACTGTTGCTCAAAATTAGCAGTGTTCCAGTGCATTGTTGAGTTACTCTTTGTGCCTAATTTAATTGTTATGATAAACCTTTTGCTGGGTCTTATTCGGGTCTGGTCCCAGAACCGACTGGGCTGAGGAAGGGGAAGTGTGCCGCTCGCCCTTTCCCCAGCCTTCTCAGTTCCCGGAGACACTCAGACACAGTGGGGAGTCCAGTCAAGAAGGTTCTCATTTATTGCAAGCAGGGCAGTGACTTAAATACAAAACAGCCACAAAAGGCATTTAGGCGCGAAAGCAAATGACCAATGTTCTTGCAGCCCCTCTGACCCTCTCAGGCAGATTGGCATACACGGCTGACAATTGTAACTCATGTCGCTTGTTCTTATCTTTCCCCAACCAGAGGTTTTGGCAAACAACCCGGGTCCCTCCTCTGATACCTCCCCTCAGCGCCATCTTGACCTGACTGGCCGGATGGGCCCCATCACCTTTCATACATTAAATAGTTTTAAATTCATGGCATCAGGTACCTTATTAGTGCTTCAATTATAATTCGATTGAGTGCTTTGTGTTAACTCCTCACAGCTCCATATCTAAATATTGGATCTAAGCTTCTACATTTCCTTTTCAGGGACATAACTTTGTGCCTTAAAAATGTGCCATTTAGACATTTCCAGCCTGCATGGGAGTGCACGAACCTAGCCTCTGTGTGGTGATGAGCTTCCCCAGGTGCACCATCCCCAACCCCTTAACTTGGCACCATCTGAAGCACTACCTGCTGCCAGACTCCCCTGCATTTTAATAGGTTTCAATGGGGTTTAATAGAACTTTGCAGAATGCCCAAGAGCACCTGAAACAAGCCTCTGCCCAGCAAGCCTCCCAAAATATGCTGTGCTTGCTGGCTAGTAAGAGCCAAGACCTTATAGAAGGAAGCCTGAGGATATCTGATTGATACTTGACTTGGGCCTCTGGAGGAGCTCCTGACTAGCTCGACAAGAAGCAGCTGGTCCCTCCAATACAAAATCAGCAGAGATGACCAGAAGCCTAGACCAACCAGCCTTTCATACCTAATAAGAAGACAACCAAGGCATGTCAAGAGTACAAACAAGTCTTTAACTCAACAAAGGAAGACTTGAGTTTCATACCAGAATCACAAACAACAAAAGAAATCCACATCAAAATCACAACAACAATAAAATAATAATATGAAAAACCCAAATAATACGTCTCCACTAAACACTTCCAGTTCTATAGAAGAGCTCTACAATGAGGACCCCCCTAGAAATAAACCAGGACACAGATTTTCTTTATTGTTGTTAAACTTTTTCCATATATCATACTTCATTTCTCAATCGAATCTAGAGTCACTTCCCTTTCCATGCCCCCACCCCACCTGTGTTCCCACATACTGCCACACATGCAGGACACAGATTTTAAAGAACAATCATAAACATGTTCAAAGAATTCAAGAAATTTAAAGAACACACGAACAAATCAAAGAACTAAAGGAAGATAGGGATGAACTTCTGACAGAATTCACGAAATAGAAATACTGATGAAAACTCAGGCAGAAATGAAGGAAATGAAACACTCAATAAATCATCTAGAAACAACAGGCAAAAATCTCAGCAACAGACTGAAGTAGAAAATAGAATATGAAGCCTGGACAATAAAGTTGAAGAATTGGACTGCTCAATCAAAAACAATTTAAAAACATAGGAATGGAATATTCAGGAAATGTGGGACACCATGAAAAGACAAAACCTATGCATCATAGGCATAGAGGAAGGAGAAGAATCTCAGGATAATGGTATTGGCCAGATCTTCAACAGGATTGTAGAAGAAAATGTCCCCAATTAAGAAATACATACGTAGACAAATACAAGTAGCACATAAAACAACACCAACAGACAGGACCAGAAAAGAAATTCTCCATACCATATCAGAGTAAAAAAAAAAAAAATACGAGATGTTCAGAACAAGGAGAGAATACTGAAAGCTGCAAATAAAAGCTACAAGTCGCATATAAAGGAAAACCCATCAGAATCACAGCTGACTTTCAGTGTAAACTATGAAAGCCAGAAGAGTCTGGACCAAAGTATTCCCAATTCTAAATGACCATAGATACCAACCCAGAATACTTCACCCATAAAAATGCCTATTATAGTTGAAGGAGAAAGAAAATCTTCCATGACATGAATAGGCTGAAAGAATTCATATCCAGAAAACTAGCCCTTCAGAGAATACTTGAAGCAATATACAAAGAGCAGAAGAAAGGAACTATACCCAAGCAGCAACAGAAAGAATTGAAATGAAGGTATAACTGTGGAAATACTAAGTTAAACTAAGAACTGAAACAGAAGCTAAAATGATGGGAACCAATACACATATCTCAAAAACAACTTTAAATATCAGTGGACTGGCGGGGTATGGTGTGCACGCCTTTAATCCCAGCACTCAGGAGGCAGAGGCAGGCGGATCTTTGTGAGTTCAAGGCAAGGCTGGTCTACAGAGTGAGTTCCAGGACAGCTGGGGCTACAGGTAGACCCTGTCTCAAAAAGACAAAAAAAAAAAAAAAAAGAAAGAAAGAAAGAAAAAGAAACTCCATCTTTTTGTTGTATGCAAGAAACCCATCTCAACTTCAAGGACAAGAACTACCTTAAGGTGAAAGGATGGAAAAAAATATCCGAAGCAAAAGGCACAAAGAAGCAAGCAGGAGTTACAATTTTAATATTGGACAAAATAGACCAAACTAAAACTAAATCAGAAGAGATGAAGAGTATCACTTTAGTCTTCTCCAAGGAACAATTAACCAAGAAGATATCACAAACATGAATATATACGCACCAAACTCTGGTGCACCAAACTTCATAAACACAATACTACAGGACCTTAAGACACAGACTAATCCCAACACACTAGTATATACATACCCCAGTGTCTCCATTAGACAGGTCAACTGGGCAAAGAATAAACAGAGAGACATCTGAATTAAACAATACTGCACATCGATTGGACCTAACAGACATCTACCAAATATTTCACCCAAGAAGCAAAGAATATACTTTCTATTCAGTACCCCCATGGAACTTTCTCCAAAATTGACCACATACTGGGACACAAAACAAACTCAACAAATACAAAAAATGGAAATAATTCTATGCATTCTATTGGACCACAATGCATTAAAGCTTAATATCAATACCAGAAGAAATTCTGGTAACTAGATGAACTCGTGGAGATTAAATAACACAATCTTGAATAATGAATGGTAAAAGGAGAAATTAAGAAATAAAAGTATTTGTGGAATTACAATTTGTGCAAAGAACAATACAACACAACAAAACCTTGAGGACATTTTAAAAACAGTCCTAAGAGGGAAATTTATAGCTCTAAGTGCTACATTAAAAAATCAGAAAGATCACAAATAAATGACTTAACTTCGGGACTCCAGACACTTAAAAGACAACAAATGAAACCCAAACCCAGCAGACAAGAAGAAATAACAAAAATCAGAGCAAAGATTAATGAAATAGAAACAAAGAAAACAATACAATGAATCAATGAGCCCAAGAGCTTGTTCTTGAAAAGATAAACAAATTAGACAGACCTCTAGCACAGTTAATCCAAAGAAAGAAAGAACAACTCCAAATCAACAAAATTAGAGATGAAAAGGGAAACATCACAACAGACAACAAAAACCAATATTACTTAAGTTATTTAAAAAAGATAGAAACAGAGGGAGAACTCTCAAATTCCTTCTATGAAGCCAACATCACTCTAATACCAAAACTGGGTAAAGATATAACCAAAAAAGTAACTGTAGACCCATATCCTTAACGAATATAGATGCAAAAATTCTCAACAAAATACTTTCAAATTGCATACAGGCACACATCAAAAAGATCATCCACCATGATCAGGTTGGCTTATTCCAGAGATGCAAGAATGGTTCAATATATCACATGGTTATCTCAATTGATGCAGAAAAGGCCTTTGATAAAATTAAATATGCCTTTATATCAAAAGTCTCAGAGGGAATTGGACTGGAGGGAACATACTTCAACATAATTAAAGCTATATATAACAAGCCCACAGCCAACATCTTTCTAAATGGAGAAAAACAAGAAACATTCCCCTTAAAATCAGGAACTTAGCAAAGTTGTCCACTATCTCCACTCCTTTTTAGTATTATGCTTGAAACTCTTGCTAGCAATACAACAAGAGAATGAAATTAAAGGGGTATTAATTGAAAAAGAGGAGGTCAAAGTATCCCTTTTTGCAGATAATACGATGTCAAAAGTTCCACCAGAAATCTCCTAGAAATGATTAACACGCCTTTAATCCTAGCACTTGGGAGGCAGAGGCAGGTGGATCTTTGTGACTTCAAGGCCAGCCTGGTCTACAATGTGAGTTCCAGGACAGCTGGGGCTACAGGGAGACCCTGTCTTGAAAAGACCAAAAAAAAAAAAAAAAAAAAAATGATTAACACTTTCAGTAAAGTGGCAGTTTACAAAATTAATCTACAAAAATCAGTAGCCTTTCTATATGACAATAACAAGAAATTGGAGAATAAGTGCATGGAGATCCTCCCATTCATAATAACCTCAAAAATAAATATCTCACAATAAACCTGACCAAAGACATTAAAGCTCTCTACTACAAAAACTTTAAATCTTTGAAGAGAGATTGAGGAACACATCAGAAGATGGAAGGACCTCCCATGCTCATGAATTAGAATAATTAATGTAGCAAAAATGACCATTCTACCTAAAGTAATATGTAGATTCAATGCAATCCCAATCAAAATCCCCATGATATTTTTCACAGAATTGGGGAAAAAAAATCTTAAAATTCATATGGAAACACAAAAGACCCCTGATCGCCAAAGCAACCTTGAGCACAAAGAGCAATGCAGGGGGATTACTATGCCAGATTTCAAACTATATTACAGAGGTATAGTCATAGAAACAGCATGGTACTGACACAAAAATAGAGCTGTAGATCAGTGTAATAAAATTGAAGACCCAAATTTCAGTACATGAAATTTCAGCCTCCTGAGTATTTGACAAATGGGTGAAAAACACTCAGTGGGGGAAAGACAACATCTTCAGTAAATGGTGCTGGCAAAACTGGATCACCACCTGTAGAAGAATGAAACTAGACACTTATCCTGGACAAAAGTCAACTCCAAATGGATCAAAGACCTCAGCGTGAAACCTGAAAGTCTGAAACTGTTAGAAGAAAACATCGGCAGGTGCCTATAAGATATAGGTGCAGGAAAAGTCTTTCTAAATCACACATTAGTTGCTCAGGAATTAAGGTCAACAATCAACAAGTGGGACCTCATTAAACTCAAAAGCTTCTGTACAGCAAAAGAAACAATAAAAGAAGTGAAGAGAAAACCCACAGAGTGGGAGGAAACCTTTACCAGTGATACATCTGACAGAGGTTTAACATCCAGAGTATATAAATTGCTCAAAAATCAAGGGACCAAGAAAACAAGTGATCCAATTAAAAGATGGGCTAAGGATCTGAACAGAGATATCTCAAAAGAAGAAATAAGGATGGCTAAGAAACATATGAAAAACATAAACATTGTTAGTAATTAAAGAAATGGAAGTAAAGCCACTTTAAGATTTCATCTAACCCCTGTAAGACTGGTTAAGATCAAATGATACCAAATGCTGGAGAGGTTGTGGAGAAAGAGGAATGCTCATTCACTGCTGGCGGGAATGCAAGCTCATGCAACCCCTATGGAAAGCAGTGTGGAGAACTCTTAAAAAATTAAAAATGAGGGTGTGGGGAGGTGTCCTTGAGGCTACACAGCAGGTCCGGCAGCAGCTGGTTGCACGCCTCCAGGGTGGCTTCTGGCAGTGGGAGAGCTGAGACTACCAGGCTCCTGGCCACTGGTGCTTCAGTCTCCTCCACTGACCCCAGGACCCCTGGGGGCCTAGGAGGAGCTGAGGGTCCCATGGCCAAGAAGCATGCAGGCAAGCGAGATAAGAAGCTGGCAGCTAAGAAAAAGATGGACAAGAAGCAGGCACTGAGGTGACTGTAGTGGGCTCTAACTCCCTCCTCCCTGCTGTTCTGACTCCTCCCACTCTGTCTCTGAGTAATTTAAATTATGGCTGGGCTGGGGGGGGGGGTTGGGGAGGGATTGGGACCTGGATTTGTTTGTTTTCTAAATAAAGTTTGGAAAGCAGTTTCTATGGAAAAAAATAAGAATAAAAATGAACCTACCATTTAATCCAGTCATACCACTCCTGGGCCTGTACCCAAAGGATACATTGTATTGCAGAGATATGTGCACATCTGTTTATTGCTGCTCTTTTGACAATAGCAAAGAACTAGAAGCAATCTAAGTGTCCCTCAACTGATGAGTGGATAAAGAAAATGTGGTACATTCACACAATGGAGTTCTATGTAGTAATAAAGAAAGATGACATCATGAAATTTGCAGATACATGGATGGAACTAGAAGCTATTATGCTAAGTGAAGTAACACAGACTCAGAAAAACAAAGGACATATGTTGACCCTCATTTGTGGATACTAGCACCAAATCCTTATATGTAAGCATATATCCTTGTGGGGCTACTGACCCTACAGTTGGACAGGCTGAAGAGGGCACATGCATGAGGCTGATGGCCCTAAGACCAAACATGAAGCTGTGGGACTGATCGTTGCAGGGCCAAACATGCAGCTGTAGGTAGTCCAATGGCCAAACACCTGGTTGTGGAGCTGCTGCCTCCCATAACCAAATGAGCTGAAGAGTCAGCTGTGGGGTTGATAGCCCCACAACCAAGCACATGTGCAGTAGCAGCCCCAGGATCATGTCAGGTGGTGCAAATCTGTGAAATCCATTTATTCTATGTAACAGGCAGCTTATATGGTTTGGGGCAGGCAGCCACTACATTACATGACATTACCTCCTAGTGGCCAATCTCAGACCTCCACAGCAACATGCGTCATCCTAGCTCATGGAGCATATTCAGAAAAGGGGTGCCGTGCCGGGCGTGGTGGTGCACGCCTTTAATCCTAGCACTCGGGAGGCAGAGGCAGGTGGATCTTTGTGAGTTCAAGGCCAGCCTGGTCTACAGAGTGAGTTCCAGGACAGCTGGGGATACAGGGAGACCCTGTCTTGAAAAGACAAAATAAACAAAATGGGGGTGCCATGACAAGCAAGCCTACTCATGACTTCTGAGTTTGTGTTAGCCAAAAACAGAGTGAGCTCTGCATCTTTGCTCCACCTAGAGTGCTAAGCAGACTGGTAGCCTGTATATGCTCATCTGAGTCCAGGATTGCGGTCCCACAAATCCTGATGTAACTGCTGGAACCAGGTAAATGAAAAGAAACCAGGAAGGGGAAGGGAAAGAGGGAACCTGAGACAGAAGACTAGTAGAAGACAGGTGTTACTAAGGGAGAAATTGATAAAATCCATCTAAATAGGAGGGGAGAGGAAGGGCTATAGAAGGAAATTTGGGGATAAGGGGAGAGAAGGAGCCTAAGAGAAGTGGGTCCATAAGAGACCAGCATTAGCAAGGGAAAAATGGGAAAAATGCGGGTACTTTGAGAACACACGGAGGGAGGGCTAGACAGGGAAGGGGAGAGATGAGAGATAATGCCTAGCCAGGGTGAAAATCCTGAGGGAATCGTGTTAGTCTAACAATCTTTTGACAAATGGCATATATAATATCTCTACATAAATCCATGTGCCAAGCTGAAGGCTACAGAATGAGAAACAGTACCAGACAGGAGAAACCTTCCTTGGAACCATTGGCCAGGGTAGTCCAAGAGACTCCCAAAATTACACAGGCTATTGCCACAGCCATTGATTGCCTCCCAGAAACTGAAGTTAGGACCCTATTGCTGGAGACAGGACATACATTGGATAATGGAATTGGAGCAATAAAGCTGGAACTGACCAGAAACCCACCTCCCCTTTGGAGAGTACTGCACAAGCTATTAAAGGATAATGGTAATTGGTGGTTCAACATCAGCTTTAAGACCAAATATCCACATCAACAGCCAACATAGCATACTACGTCAGTGTAGTGGTGGTATTTTTATCAAAGGGGCAATCAATGGCTTTGGACTTGAAGCCCACTCAGTGGGAGGAAACCCATGTGTGGTATTCTTTTTTTTTTAATTTTTTTTATTAATTTTTTATTTATTTGTGTATGTGTATGAATGTACTGTCTGCATGCAAGTTTGTGCACTTGTGTCGTGCAATGCCGCGGAGGTCAGAAGAGGGTGTCGGATTCCCCTGGAACTGGAGTTCTCCTGGAATTGGAGTTTCAGACAGCTCTAGGCTGCCATGTGGGTGCTGGGGATCAAACCCGGGTCCTCTGCAAGAGCGTCGGCGCTCCTAACCGCTAGGCCATCTCTCCAGCCCCCCATGTGTGGTATTCTAAACATAGCCAGATGCACACAGCTGGAGAGGTCATAGATCTTAGAGAAAACCCCAAGGTTGACATGTCCCTAGGCTAAGGTAACATCTTACTAACTTCAAAATAAGTATCTTTACATTTAAAGTCAAGTATCCCAGTCACCACTTGTCAAAGAAGCTTCTTTTGCACAACATGAAGAATAGTGCAGAGTCCCACAACTGGACATGCACAGACATTGTCTGTGAATTGCTCATGCCTAAGTGACACATCTACATCTAAGGCTCACACAACATAGAACAAGGGGCCAAGAGGACATTAATTAACCTCTTGACTCTCATT
Source organism: Rhizomys pruinosus (assembly GCA_009823505.1). NCBI lineage: Eukaryota > Metazoa > Chordata > Mammalia > Rodentia > Spalacidae > Rhizomys > Rhizomys pruinosus. The sequence continues at coordinate 688,189 of VZQC01005038.1, forward strand.
AAGGAAGCTCCTTCATGCAATAGGGGAAGGAACTCAAAAGGTCATGAATGGCCAAACCGTGGAGATTAGGAGTCTACAGAGTGTGGGTGCATGGACAGGTCCCCTATATGCAGCTTTACTCACCCAGGGCTCAGGGAACATTGCAGAAGAGGGGGTGGGAAGATTGTAAGAGCCAGGGAGATGGAGCAAGACCACATGGAAATGAATCCTACGAGCTCCTAGGACCCTGTTCCTATGAACCTACAGCATTGGTGTCAGTCAGCATGCACAAGACCCAGGCAAGCTCAACCAGACAAAAACCCAGCATGGAACTGCAGAAATGGGTTAGCAGAGCCCAATCTTAGCTGAAGAAATATTGGCAGCTGATTACAGTTGGGTAAGGAAGACCTGGCCTTCTTTAAAAGAGGGACTCGGGATAGGCTGACTAGAGCTCAGTGGATGAACTGACACTGAGGAATGGCTGGAGAGAGTAATTTGGTATAATAGACCCTAACACAAATGACAAACGAATGAACTCCAGGGTGGGGGGCTGTGGGAAGGTGCCAATGGAGAAGGTGGTTTAAAGATGATTAAGACTGATTAAAATGGTATTATGAAATACACAAAAATCAATTAAAAATGAGCCATTTAGAAAGGATGTATATCTCAGAAATTGGAATACTGTACAAAGCGGGGCCTTTTCCTTTGTAGAGGCTAGGTTTACCAGCACACTACTGGGCCATACCAGGCTATACAATTGTGAACGTCAGCTTCAGGACACCCAACAGTGGCACTGGGTGAGCAACCTGCACAGAGGAAAAGGGCATTTAATTATCTTCAACATTGTTTAAATCTGCTAGGTGATAAGATTAATAAAAACCAGACCAACTTTGAGCCTGTATTCTCTACACGGTTCCTCTCTAGTGTCCACAGCAGAGCAGATGCCTCCATCTACTCTCCCTTCTATTCCATTCCCACATGATGGCACTCTGATCATATTTATTAGCTTTCTACGCCTTAGTTTCCTGTCTATTCAATGAAGATCTTCCAACCCACCATGCTGACTTAAGAGGATTCGACACACTGTAAAATGCATGGTATAGGGCCAAGTAACAGTAGTATTAGTGAATCTTTGAAGGTTTCCTTATAGCCTTAAGAGAAGGGAGGATAACTCCTTATAGATCAATGGTCTTCTCATGTTCATTGTACTTTCCAAGCCCAGGCTGCCCGCAGTTGATGGTCTTTCCCCATCTCTGTATGTCTAGACTGTTTGTTCCTCACAGTTGGCCCAGCGGCTCCCACCTCTGGGAAGCTTTTCCTTATTCCCGTGCATGACATAATCTTCCCTTCTTGAACATTCCTGTTCCTAGACCCAGACCCACTGGATTAGAATCTGCATTTTAGCAAAGTCCCCATCTGATTAGTGCAAACTAAAGAGAAACTCTAGGGGCTGGAGAGATGGCTCAGCAGTTAAGAGCACCGACTGCTCTTGCAGAGGACCTGGGTTCAATTCCCAGAGCCCACATAGTGGCTAAGAACCATCTTTAACTCCAGTTCCAGGGGAATCTGACACGCTCTTCTGACCTCCAAGGCATTGCACGACACGGGTGCACCAACCTACATGCAGACAGTACACTCATACACATAAAAAAATAATAAATTAATTAAAATAAAAAAAAAAACAAAAAAAGAAAAGCTCTATTCTAAGTACTGGTTCTTAAACTTGGTTGCCGACTGGAATTATCCAAGGAGCTTTAGAAAGCTTAATGTCTAGACACTGGCCCCAAGAGACTCTGATTCAGTTGATCTGGACACAATCTGGACATCAGTGTTGTTGTTGTTGTTGTTGTTGTTGTTGTTTTAACTCCAAGTAATTCTACCATGTAGTGAAGTGTGAGGACCACTGTTTCATACATAAATTTCCCCTTCCCCTTCCTCATGCTGCCTTAAAACCATCTCGTGCTCCAAAATACTGTGATTATTTGTATCCATGTATGTTTTTCACCTCTATTAAACTATAAGTCTTTTTTTTTTTTTTTTTATCTTTTTAAGACAGGGTCTCCCTGTAGCTCTGGGTGTCCTGGAACTCACTCTGTAGACCAGGCTGGCTTGAACTCACAGAGATCCGCTGCCTCTGCCTCCCAAATGCTAGGATTAAAGGCGTGCGCCACCACTATAAGTCTTTTAAGATTGAGAACTGGCTCATTTTCATCACCTTCTTCTTAACCAAAATCAACCATATAATAAGTTAATAAATATTTATTGAAGGAATGATTTGTTTGTAATCTTAAAATATTCTCTTGACATTATAGATATGGCTATTGTCCAAATCTGAGGACAATTCGGAAATAATCTCAAAATCCTGGAGTCATTTCCTTTTCAATTCTAAGATCAAATCTCTATAAAGAATCAGACTTGTGACTAGAATGCATTTTCAAACTGAGTATAGATTTGCTGGGTGCCCATGCAGCCATCTAGTGCCATCCCTGTGGGCTGCTTACAGAAAGCCAAAGCTTGGAATCCTGGCTCTGTTGGGCGACGTAAAATGATGAAGCATCTCCCTACACACTTCATGCATCTGACTCAGAACTTCTGGTTTAAAATTGATGATGTTATTGTTTTTCTCTCCAGGGTGCTATTTTGATATTTATGGGGATTGCTGTTCTCACTATGAAGACATCCATTATTGAAGTGTTCCTTGGTAAGTACCTTTATATATATACCTAGATACTCTTTGAATGTGACCAAGAAAAGTTTCAAGCCAAGGCAGGGCACATAAACAATCAGCATATTTTATTATGATAAATATTGTGCAGAGAACTTTAAGGGAGAATGTTAAGTGTAGATCAAATTCAAGATGCTTGTATATCTTTTTCATATAAAGCAAATATATATACCATTGTGTGTATTTTTTTCAGTAGCAAACACTTCAGATATAGCATATTTTCAAATTCTGAATTTAAGAATCTTTCCGCTTCTAAATTTCTCAAAAAAAAAAAAAAAAAGGAAAATTTTTATCATGGAAATGGATTTCCTCATCCCTTTGGCAACTCACACTTTGAAGATAAAACACTTGAGTTATGTGCCGTCACCAAGGATAGCTCTGCTGGAGTAGGGGCATTGCTGCTGGGCTTAGAACTGAGTCCAGGGGCAATATTCTGTTGGTTTGGGACTCACTGTCTGTAGCTTTGTCGACTAATATAGCCCTGTGTGTTGCTATGAAGCTGACAAGCACAAAGACCTTGTAGATAGTCTATATTAAGTTCATGGATCTGTTAGAATAAAATACCACACACTGGGCAATTTAGAAGGACAAAAAATCTATTCTCTTTTCACTCTGAGGACTTGAAGTTCAAAATCAAGGCATAGATAAGAATGGTTCCTTCAGAAGGAGAAGTCTATCTCATGCCTCACCCCTACCTTCTGGCTGTTCTCTGGAACCTATGGTGTTCTTTAGTTAAAAACACATCACTCCATTCTCAACCTTAACCTTTAAATAGCATCCACTTTGTGCATGTCTGCCCATGGATTTTTCTTTTCTAATGCCATTAATCATATTGGATCAAGAATTCACTCTGCTTCAGCATGACCTCATCCCAATTGTACATGCCATTCACCTGTTTCCAGATCAGGCCATATTCTGAGTAACTGGGATTAGGACTTCAATTACATGAGTTGCATGGGATGGAGGTAAAATTCAACCCACCACAGAGTGAGCATGTTCAAAGTCTGCTCGGCAGTGACAGCATGGAAGGCAAAGGGATCATATCATGGCAGGATGAGCACTGGGCTGAGAGTCAGACTTGCTGATGTTGGCAAATCACTCCTTTTAGAGCCTGCTGTTTCTTCTGTGAACTGACTACCCAGCCCTATGTAAAATGGTTGCCAGAGTGCTAGGGTAGTTTCCTCCAAACCATTTATCTCACAGCTCTTGGAGTGGACCTTCAGCAGGACGGCCCTTATCCTCAGTGTCACCATATGTGGTTTCCATCAGGTGGCTTTGAGAAGTCCAGATGGGCTTCCGGGTACCTTTCCAGGAGCTCTCTCCCCAAATACTGACATTCTTATCAGACTGAGCAGGGTCCAATGATCAACTACCCAAGCTGGCCACCATTACAGGGATTGCTGTCTAGACTCGGTGTTTCTAAGTGATTAGCATCTTGTTCAAAGACTTGAAGAAGTGAATACAGATTGCAAAGTGGCAAGGAACTTTACATGGAAGGAAAGTGGGAGAACCCACTGGACATACTACAAGAGAGCAGCAAGGTCCTTGAGTTATAATACTGAGACCCCTAGATACTTCCCTGACCTTCCTTTTATGGATCTGGGAATAAGAGGATCTGGTTGCCACGTGGGCAGAGTGATAGGATTGGTGCTGCTAAGATTCCTTCTGAGGGGGTGTTAACAATGTCTACCTTCCCTTGATCCCAACAGCAAAGTAAGGTACAATACTGGCACACTGCAGTCCAGAGAACCAATGCATTTATTTGGCATACTTACAGACTTACAGGAATGTGGGTGCTTCTCTCCTCCCACTCCCTCCCATCTCTAAGTCCACACTGGAAAATCTTCATCCAAGCATGGATTGTGGCCTCCTCACACCCACACAAAATAGCAGAGACCCTCTCCTAGGCTTCCCCAGCTTATATACTTCTAGCCCTTCCTCCAAGCCACAAGAGCAACTAGGGCCAGCTGTTTTGCTGGGAGATGTGGTTGGACTCTCAGGTAGGGTCCTGCGACTCTCCATGCCCCTCCTTCCTTGCGGGGCATGACAATTAACAAGCTTAGCTGTGCAGATTCTAGGCAAGCATGTGCAACAGAGCTTGCGAAGATGGCATCTGTCTGTTACACTCCACCCCTTCTTCTGGCTCTTACATTTGTTTTGCCGTTTTCCTATGCAAGAGTCCTGGAGCCTTGGAGGAGGTGACATAGATGCCGGATGATTCTCCTCCCACTGTGGAGAGATATTGAACCTTAGAGCCTTCTTATCTTCTGTTTCCGGGAAGTGGCTATTGGACCATCTCAGTGGTATTTCTCCTACTATATAACACAAATGAAAAAGAAGAAATGGGAAAACATTAAAATGTGGACTCTGACTGCAGTAATAATCTATAGGCATAAATAAATGCTTGGAAGGCACCTTAGCAAGCACATTCTAACCTTCTAACAAAACAATTGCAATGGCTTCCCTACTGGGGCCTATAACTTCCTCTGGCACGGGGGATTGACCTGGCTTGTAGTATCAGATGTGTGTTCTTCCCTGAGGAGTGAGCCTTAAATCCAATTTGAAATTTATAGGTTGTACATACACTAGTCACGCTACTATTGCCCTGGCAGGCATGTCTTGCTATACCACAGCACACAGACCATCATCAAGCAAGACTGTTAGAGACAGTTATCCCTCAGCGATCTGCACAGTACCTTCTGGCACTGAGAATGGCTGGCCATAAGGCTGGCAGGGAGTTTCCTGGCTTGATTTCTCCCTTTCCCTGGGCTCACATCAAGTGCTGTCTTCAGCAATAGGGTCTTAACATCTCGTTCTAGCGTACAACCAACATTACTGGCAGTAGACTTTATCATTTTGGAGGCCTCTGGAGCCTCCCTGGCCAAACGTTCATTTGGGGGACCCAGGTTGGCAAGTTCATTGTTAGAAAAGGGGTGTTGGGATAGCTCGAGTGCCACCAAGCCCTACGCAGCTAATCACTTCTTACACTTGCCTGCCTCATTACGATGATTGTTTTTTATACCTGGCCTGCTTTAGTAAAGAAGAGAACATCTGCCCTGGAAACATGGGTTGTTCATTTCCACTATGCTTTTTGAGACATTACCACCTTCCTCACACTGACTATGGGTTAGCAGGTTTCTAACACAGGAAAGTCAGGGTGGCAAGAAAGGGAACAGGAAGACTGTCATAAAACAAAACGAAAAACACAGGGCCAGAAGATGGTTTAACCGATAAGAACACTGACCACTCTTGCAGAGGACCTGTTCCAGCAACCTACATGGTAGCTCACAACCATCTGTAACTCCAACTCAAGAGGCTCTGATGCCCTCTCTGGTCCTCACAGGTACCACGCACACATTTGGCACACATGCATACATGTGGGCAACGCCAACCATACATACAGAAAAATAAAATAAATAAATCTTAAAGAAAAAAATGAAACAAGCCTTAAGCTCATTTCATGCTTCGCCTTTCGCCTTTTCCTCTGTGCCACAGAACCAGGAAGAGAGACTTAGCTATGCTCTGTCCCCTGCCTCTATTAGCCTGCCCTTTCTCCCACAGCATTTGTCATTCATATAGCAAGAAGTCAAAGTATTTTGCTACCAATGGGACCATTAGAAAGTTCCCTAACTGATCAAACTGTGGAGACCAGGGGATGCCTAGTCCAGACTGATACATCTGCAGTGCAGCCCCTACACCTGAGGCTCAGGAAGCACCACAGGAAATCCAGAGGACCGGGACAGCTGCTGCTAGCTCAGGTATTCTAGACACCCCGGGAAGCCGCGCCTACCTCATAATACAAAGTATACTTTGTCCCCAAAGCCTTAATAGTCTCAACACAGTTTGAAAGTCTAAAGTTCTGAGTTTCTGTGAGACTCAAGGCAAATTCTTAGCTAAGAGTCTGTAAAATAAAAATGGAAGTCATAACTTCCAATATATAATGATATGGAGCAAACATTTCCATTGCAAAAGTGGAGGGGTGGGAGCTGGAAAGAAAGGTGGGACAGACAGAATGACAGAAGCCTGATGCAGCAGGGGGACACGAACTTCCGCAGCTCTGTGTCCAGCCTTGGGACACAAGGCAGCTGAGCTTCGGCAGCACTGACATTTGTGGCTGCCGCAGCCTCTGCCTTGGACTGGCTCCACTTGGTGCCTGCAGGTTTACTTGGCAGATGTCCCATGTTCTTGGCATTTCCAACATCCTAGGGTCTCTCCTACAACTCAGGCTTCATGTATCACTTATTAGGGGTTCTCTGCCAATTCAATGCTTCTACATGCTGCCTGACCTCCCAGGCTTTTTTCAAAATCCTTTGTGGGAGCCTCCATGACCCTGCAACTCTTGCATTCTGCATGCCTGGGAGATGAGCACTGGAGGGACAATGAGCGTTGTCCTACTGTGAGATCCGGCTGAGCACTGGAGGGACAATGAACGCTGTCTTACTGTGAGATCCAGTAGAGCACTGGAGGGACCATGAATACTATCCTACTGTGAGATCCGGTTGAGCACTGGAGGGACCATGAACACTGTCCTACTGTGAGATCCGGTTGAGCACTGGAGGGACAATGAACACTGTCCTACTGTCAGATCCAGTTGAGCACTGGAGGGACCATGAACGCTGTCCTACTGTGAGATCCGGTTGAGCACTGGAGGGACAATGAACACTGTCCTACTGTCAGATCCAGTTGAGCACTGGAGGGACCATGAACGCTGTCCTACTGTGAGATCCGGTTGAGCACTGGAGGGACAATGAACACTGTCCTACTGTCAGATCCAGTTGAGCACTGGAAGGACCATGAACGCTGTCCTACTGTGAGATCCGGTTGAGCACTGGAGGGACAATGAACACTGTCCTACTGTCAGATCCAGTTGAGCACTGGAGGGACCATGAACGCTGTCCTACTGTGAGATCCGGTTGAGCACTGGAGGGACAATGAACACTGTCCTACTGTCAGATCCAGTTGAGCACTGGAAGGACCATGAACGCTGTCCTACTGTGAGATCCGGTTGAGCACTGGAGGGACAATGAACACTGTCCTACTGTCAGATCCAGTTGAGCACTGGAGGGACCATGAACGCTGTCCTACTGTGAGATCCGGTTGAGCACTGGAGGGACAATGAACACTGTCCTACTGTCAGATCCAGTTGAGCACTGGAAGGACCATGAACGCTGTCCTACTGTGAGATCCGGTTGAGCACTGGAGGGACAATGAACACTGTTCTACTGTCAGATCCAGTTGAGCACTGGAGGGACCATGAACGCTGTCCTACTGTGAGAACCAGTAGAGCACTGGAGGGACCATGATCGCTGTCCTACTGTGAGATCCAGTTGAGCACTGGAGGGACCACAAACGCTGTCCTACTGTGAGATCCATTTGAGCACTGGAGGGACCATGAACACTATCCTGCTGTGAGATCTGGTTGAGCACTGGAGGGACAGTGAACACTGTCCTACTGTGAGATCCGGTTGAGCACTGGAGGGACCATGAACACTGTCCTACTGTGAGATCCGGTTGAACACTGGAGGGACAGTGAACACTGTCCTACTGTGAGATCCGGTTGAGCACTGGAGGGACAGTGAACACTGTCCTACTGTGAGATCCGGTAGAGCACTGGAGGGACCATGAACACTGTCCTACTGTCAGGTCCAGCAGCAGCCATGCTTCAGTGACCTCTGAGTGCTGGGTAGTGAGACCCAAGAAACCATTTCTGTGGCCAGCCCTTTGCAAGTGGAGTACTCCTTCAATACTTTCAAAGGAAACTCTTCAGTTTTATAGCCAGAGCCCTTCACGATTGAAATCTTGCCTTCCCTGAAGTTCCCTTGAGGAACCTTTCCATTATTCCAACACACTTTTTTAAAAAATTCATTTATTTACTGTTATTTTATTCACGTGAGTGTTTTGCCTGCTTGTTTGTAAGTGCACCACATGCATGCAGTGTCCATGGAAGTCAAAGAGTCCATTGGATCCCCTGGAACTGGAGTTATAGACCGTTCGAGTGCTGGGAATTGAACTGGGGACCTCTTCAAGAGCAGCCAGGGCTCTTAATTGCTGAGCAGTAAATTATTTTTCTTGTTGCTGGAACCAATGCCTGAGAGGAAGCAACTTAATGGAAGAAAAGTTCTACTTGGCTTAAGTTCAGGGGATACAGTTCATCTTGGCAAGGGACGTCATGGCAACAGGAGTCTGAGCAACTGATGACATTTGTCTTCAGTCAGGAAGCAGAGAGTGGACAGGAAGTAGGGCTGGCCTTCAAGGCTCACCCCTACTGACTTAGTTCTTTCAGTGAGTTTCCATCTCCTGAAGGTTCCACAGCTTTCCAAAACAGCACTACCAGCTGGGAGCAAGGTATCTAAATACATCAGCGTGTGGGGGCATCTCATATTCAAATTATAACAGACATAGCAGTCAAAACTGCCTGGTACCAACAGAAAAACAATGGGGCACTAAGGATAATCCAGAAACAATTTATAGTCAATTGTTGTTTAACAGAGATGCCAGGAATACACATCAGGATAAAGGATAATCTCCTAAATGCATTCTCCTGGAGAAATGTGAGAATCACATGCAGATTAATAGCATTAGACTCTTATCTCTGACCAACTTAAAAAAAAAAATCAACTCAAAGCAAATTAATGATTTAAACATAAGACCTGAAATTGGAGGCAGGGAGAAGAGGGAAAAACTATTTTTATCTCAGTCTGGGTGGTGACTTGCTGGACATGATCCTAAAAGTCCAGGCGACAGAAGCAAAATTAGACAAACGAGTTCACCTGAAACTACCCCTGCACAGCACAGGAAACAATCATCAGAGTGCAGAGAGAATATTTGCAAGCCATACATTTAACAGTGAGCTAACCATATCCCAAATATAGAGGATCTCAAAAAACTAAACACTGGGGACTGGAGAGATAGCTCAGCGGTTGAGAGCGCCGACTGCTCTTGCAGAGGACCTGGGTTTGATTCCCAGCACCCACATGGTGGCTAAGAGTCATCTTTAACTCCAGTTCCAGAGGAATCCAACACCCTCTTCTGACCTCCGAGGCATTGCAGAACACGGATGCACCAACCTACATACAGACAGTACACTCATACACATAAAAAAATTAAATAAATAAAAATATTTTAAATAACTAGACAGTAAAAAATAACCTATTGTTAAAACTAGGCTTGAATATAAATTTCTTTTTTTGTTTATTTTTGTATGTGTATGAATGTACCGTCTGCATGTAGGTTTGTGCACCCATGTCGTGCAATGCCGCAGAGGTCAGAAGAGGGTCTCAGATTCCCCTGGAACTGGAGTTCTCCTGGAATTGGAGTTACAGACGGTTCTCAGCCGCCATATGGGTGCTGGGGATTGAACCCGGGTCCTCTGCAAGAGCAGTTGGTGCTCTTAACAACTAGGCTATCTCTCCAGCCCCAAATATAAATTTCTTAAAAGAAGGCATACATAAAAAAAAAAAAAAAAAAAAAAAAAAAAAAAAAAAAGAGAGGCGGCGTGGTGGCGCAAGCCTTTAATCCTAGCACTGACGGAGCAAGAGGCAGGCGGATCTTTGTGAGTTCAAGGCCAGCCTGGTCTACAGAGTTAGTTCCAGGACAGCTGGGGCTACAGGGAGACCCTGTCTCGAAAAGACCAAAAAAAAAAAGAAGGCATACATACAGAAGAGATGCTAAAGATAATAAAAATAGATTGTATGAAATACACAAAATTCAGTTAAAAATGAAAAGAGAAAGCATACAAATGTTCAACAGGTGCTTTTTTTTGGTCTTTTTTAAACAGGATCCCAGCTGGCCTGGAATTTGCTATGTAGACTAGGCTAGCCTTGAACTCTCAGAGATCCACCCTGTCTCTGCCTCTGGAAGATGCTTTAAAAAAAAAAATCAACATCACTAATCATCAGGGAAATGCAATAAAAACCACCATAAGATATCACTCACATCTATTATAATGCTCATCATAAAAAGATGAAAGACAGAGCCCAGGTGGCACACATTTAATCCCAGCACGAGGGAGGCAGAGGGAGGCAGATCTCTGTGAGTTCAAGGCCAGCCTGATCTACACAGTGAGTTTCAGGCCAGCTGGTGTTACATGGAGACCCCATCTCAAAAAGACCAAAAAAAAAAAAAATGAAAGAGAGGAAGAGTTGATGAGAATCTGGAGAACAGAGAGTCAACCTTTGCCTGCAGCTGGTGAGTTATGGAGACTCCTAAAAATGAACAATAAAACTACCCAACAATCGTGCACTCCTCCTTCTGGATATGTATCCACAGGAAATAGAATCAGTATGTTGGAGACAGTTGCACTTCCACATACATAACAACATTATTTACAATGGCCAAGACTTCAAATCAGTCTGAGTATCCATTGTTGGATGAATGAGAAAAAATTACAGAGAGAGCCGGGTGTGTTGGCGCTTGGCTTTAATCCCTGCACTTGGGAGGCAGAGGCAGGAGGATCTCTGTGAGTTCAAGGCCAGCCCAGTCTACAGAGTGAGTTCCAGGACAGCTGGAGCTACAGAGAAACCAAAGACGAGAGAGAGAGAGAGAGAGAGAGAGAGAGAGAGAGAGAGAGAGACATACTATTTATCCTTAAAGCATTATTCTTTTATTTATTCTTTATAATTTCATGCATGTATACAACATCTAATCATCTCCACCTCTATTTCCCCCCATCCAACTGTCCCTGGATCTCCCCCAACACATCTGCCTTGCAATTTCATGCCCTTTTTGTTTTTTAAACCCACTAAATCCATTTAGTGCTGCCGGTATGTGCATGGGTGTGGGGCCATACTCAGTGGAGTATGAGCAACCTGCCAGGGGCCAAATCCCCTTTCCCAGCCGCTACCAACTGCCAACAGCTCCTTGGTTAGAGATAGGGCCTCATGAGTTCCTCCCCCACCTATGCTGGAATTTTTTGATCTTGTACAGGTCTTATGCAGGTAGTCATAGCTACTGTGAGTTCACGAGTACAATGGCCATGTGTTCAGAAGACAGCATTTTACAGCACGGGGCAGGGGTCCTCATCCTCCACCTCTTCTATGATGTTCCCTGAGCCTCAAAGAGGGGTGGACATTGAGATCCACGTCCCATTTAGGACTGAACCCTCACAATCACTCATTCTAGCACTTTGACCAGTTATGAGGCTCTGCACTGACTTCTGCCCACTGCAAAAAGAAGCTTCTCTGACACAGGTTGAGAGCAGCTCAGGTCTGTGGGCACCGACATAAATATTTAGAAAGGCAGTTCAACAACAGGACCATTTAGCAAAATAACAAATTATTATTGAGGAGGATCTCCTCATCATGGACTTTTGACCAGGTTTAAAGTGCCAGGCATGAATTCCCTTCTGTGGAACAGGGGAAAAAATCCAATCATACGGCACTTTGTCACTCCTTGTCACTCCATAGCACTCGTGCCCTATTGCACAGTGAGTTCATCTTACCTGCCAGGTGGCACTGCAGTATGCATGGTCCAATGCTGGGTAAGACCATTCATGTCTTTTCTTCCCCAGCACCTGGGATAACACCTTCCAGCACTATGAATGCTAACCAGCAAGGAAGATGTTCCCACGCTGGCGTGAAATTGATTTCTCTATGTCCCGCAGCCAAAAAGTGTAGGGTCTGAAGACATTATTCTAAGTGAAATAAGCCAGACACAGAAAGGCACAGACCAGGCTGGTGAGATGGTTCAGTAGATAAAGCACTTGCCACACAAGCGTTAGGACTGGAATTCAGATCCCTGGCACCCACTAAATGCTAACCAGGCATGACAGCAGCCTGTGTGATCCCAGCACTGGGAACACAGAGGAAGAGGACCCCCAGGGCAGGCTGGCTAGGCTAGCCGACAGGAGGGCTTCAGGGTCAGCAAGAGATTGCCTCAATAAATAGAGTGGAGAGAGCTGGAGAAGTGACTTAGTGGGTAAAGAGCCTGCCGCCAACCCTCATAACTGGAGTTCAATCCCTGGGATCCACATGGTTGTTAGCAGAGGAATTTTTTCCCAGGGGAGGGACCACCCACAGCCTTTCAGCCAGGCGCACAGCACCCCACATCCCTGCCCACCTCTGCTGCTCCCCATTCCAGGTTGCTAGGCAAAGCAAGGGAAAGAGCTCTCCGATCTCAGTCTAGACCAGAATTTATTGAGATTGCCTACAAAGCAATGGCTAGAAAGCATACAGTCGCTCAAGCCAAAGTGGCTGGGTACCCTGTTCAACATGGCCACCCAGAGTTCTGGTGCAAACCCTGTGCCCTCCACCTAAGCTGGTAAGATGGTGAGAGAGGGCCCAGCCTCATGTGACGGCCTTTTATATGTATCTGCCCCCCACAGTCCCAAAATTCCAAGTCTCATGCACCTTCTGTGGGTATGAAGCTTCCCTGGTGATAAGCCCATTTAAAAAAGAAATAATTTATCCCACAGGTTGAAAGAGAGCCACAATTTGTTTTTGACCTCCATGTGTGCACTATGGCACATGCATATGTCTACAAACTAAATAGATAGATATACAGATGGAGAAATATAGATAGATATAGATAGATAGATGATAGATAAATATAATAGATGTAGATGATAGATAGGATGGATAGATAGATGAATAGATAATCTAGATAGATAGATAGATAGGATGGTTAGATAGATGACTAGATATAGATGATAGATAGATATGAAAGATAGATAGATGATAGATGGATAGATGATAGATATAGATAGATGATAGATGGATAGATGATAGATATAGATGATAGATAGATAGATACATAAATAGATACATAGATACATAGATACATAGATTTAATTTTTTAAGTAGAAAAAGAATGAGTAAGATACCTAACATCAACTTCAGGCCTCCACACACATGTGCACACATGTGCATGTGCACCCCCACATGTGCAAACATACACACACATGCAAGCATGCACATACACACACACACACACACACACACACACACACACACGCACACTAAATCCTGTATGGACTTACATAGTGAACCTAAAAAATCAAACTCAAAGAAGAGCATGGAAAGATGGTTGTGAAGGGAAAGAAGGAATGAGGAGGTATCAGTAAGGTCAGAAAGTTCTGGAATTCTGATGTACAGCATGGTGACTGGAGTTTATGGTGCTGTACTGTCTATTTGAAATTTACTAAGGGTAGATCTGGAATCTTCTCATGACACAAAAAAAATACATATGGAGTGACATATAATTAGCATAAATTAATCAGTTCACACAATACACAAAGATCAAAACATCAGGTTGAATAGTTGAAGTTTATTTAGTTTAATAAAACAGGGAGGGGATAATAAATCACTCCATAATGAAAAGAGGAATGGAGATTCCTGTTCACAAGCTCCTCTGAGTCCTTGACAGCTCTCTCCTCTGCGTGCTGGTTAGGACCATTTCCCACGTCTTCCCTGGCACTACCACCTACCCCCAGCTGGGTATTGGGACAGCCTCTGACTCTTTCCTCTACACCCTACCAGGCTCCCTGAAGTCTGTGTCTGATCTGATCGCTATTCTCTTGACTTAAGCTCCTGCATTGTCCCTTTTCCTTTAGTCCAGAGCCTAAGTAGTCCGGTCCCAAGTCTTAAAGTGCTTAGCTTGCCAGGCTTCCTGACGGGACTTCAAGAGCCCGTCCTGCTCCGGTATCTCACTACAGACCTTACCCTGGCAATGAGCTTCTAGTTTTCCATGGAGGGGCTGTGTTTCTCATCTGCAGGCCTGTTGATGCTCTTCCTTGTCTTGGAATTCCTCAAATGCTCAAAACCCCCCATTTAATCCTCCGGAAACTTCACCGCAAGCCCTCACACCCTCTCCTGGCCCATCTATCTACCTATGCAGTTCCTTGGCCCCCTGTCTATATTCCTGTCAGGCTGCATTGTCTTTGCTTTCTCCTCACTCTGCCATGTCCTCAGTGTTCTTCACGTATCATAGCAATTCAACAAAGGCTTGTCCCCAGTGGTACTAGATTTTTAAGCTATCAGACTCATTAATGATGCCACCAAGCTCTCTAAATTAGCATTGCTTAGTTGCTGTATATCAGAGCTGCCTTGTTTGTTGTAGATATCATTAAGTGTATGACAAAGTTTTATGTTACTCCCTGTTCACCTGGGGGAGCCAGTGAAATAAAAACCCCAAGACTCTTGCTACAAAACTTTCTGATTCCGGGGCTGGAGAGATGGCTCAGTGCTTGAGAGTGCCAACTGCTCTTGCAGAGGACCTGGGTTCAATTCCCAGTACCCACATGGCGGCTAAGAACTGTCTTTAACTCCAGTTCCAGGGGAATCCAACACCCTCTTCTGACCTCCGCAGCATTGCGTAACATGGGTGCACCTACTTACATGCAGACAGTACATTCATACACATAAAATAATAATAAAATTTAAAAATTAAAAAAAACAACTTTCTGATTCCAGTTTCTGACTACACATAACTACAGGTTTAACCAAGGTGTTAAATCTGACCTGGGGATCCTTTCCCTGAAAAAGGGTAAAGGGGTAAATCCAAGCTCCTTCAGGACATAGTAGTCTATGGCTTGAAGCCCAAGTTTATGTTCCCTGTAAGTATAATAGAAACAAGATCCTGTGTTTGCTATGAAACTCTGAGTAAGTTGATGCAAAACTTTTCAATGAGTACAAAAGTCAAATACTAAGGCATTATGGAAATTTGAATTATTTTAAAGTTATCTGCTTTATAAATTGTTTTTCAAGAAAGTGTTGTAGGCACCATAAGTGTTAGAATATTGAGGGACTTTGAAAAGATTCAACAAGTTTCTGGATTATAATGAAGCATTTCTATGAAACTTCTAGGCACAAAAGTGCTTACTGATTTGATTATTGGTTATATGTCCTGGTATTTTATGCCTTCTTTTGAAGTTAGGCTATCATTCATTACTGACAAGAAAAAAGAACACAGATTAATCATGCCAAAAATTGTGGAAAGCACTTTCATTATTATGTGTATATGACTTATATGACCATATAAAAAGTAAGTTAATGGTGTTACCTGGTTTTAATTGTAAAAGTGACATATGCTATCTGGGATATATATTTTACATATAAATAATATAATACAATAGAGGAAAATATAGAACCTATAAAATATAAATCACAATTTCACCATTGCTAACATTTGGGTATATTGTTCCAGTTTTTTCTCTCCATAATTTAACTGTCAAAATCATCGTTAAGGTTAGAGCTGAGCACTTCACAGGTAATTTAATCTTTTACACATCATTTGTAATAAATACTTATGATTTTCCTATTGTTGGGATGTTTCCAACATTTCATTCTTTCCAGGTTGCCATTAGAACTGCTATAATGAGCATTTTTTTTACATAAATCTTTGTCTATATCAAAGATTCTTTAGGGTATATTCCTGGGAGTGTAGTTTCTAAGTCAAAGAATATAATTTCTAAGACTCTGGACACCTATTATCAAATTGCTTTCCAGAAGGGCCCCAGCTGTACCAACAGGGCACAAACATTCACTAGCCACAGGTCCTTGCCAGAATTAGAAATCCTCTTATATTCTGTACATAGGGACGCCATTCAGAAAAACATCCCTTTGTCTTCTTTCAGCTTGCATTTTAAGTCAGTGAGAGGCAATGTGTGAAGCTTATCTATTTGTATTTTCTTTATTTATAAATTATCTGTATAATCAGTTTTTTTAATTGAATTTAAAAACAATTATCCCTCAAGTCACTTAACTGTAATTACTTTAGGATCACCCCTGGGAGGAAGAGAGACCATGAAGTAATGGAACTATGTTATTAGAAAATGTAATTTTAAATATTTAACTCCCTTGAATTTTCAAACACTACCAAAAGAAAGATGAAAACTTTTATATTATTCAAAACTGAAACACTGGATTTAAAGAGACTGGGGAACATTGCTCCTTAATGGCTTTGAAACTTTGCATTCTAGAGGAGAGGATTCTCGGGAGCTTTAGTTAACAAACACCTGAACTGAGGGAAAGGCGGTGGAGGGCTTGTATTAATGCGGATGATAATAACCTAATTACTCACTGATGGTAAGCTCAACCAGCCATGCCTGTGCTCAGCCTGCAGGGTCCTGGGTGACCAAACAAATGACGGGGTGGTCTTGCAGAAATATTTATACTTCTAATGACACTGAGACTTATAAAACACTTCCCAAAGGCCCGCAAGCACACGGGCCCACACGGGCAGTATTTAGCTTTCCCAAGAATTGATACTCAAATTTATCTCACTTATTCCTTCAACTTCACTGGCGTATGCTTAGTGTTTATTTTACAAAATATTCTAGGACTCTGGCTGCTTGTTTTTGCATATAAGATGAAACTGTGGACTTTGTGCAGGGTTATAAATGGCACAGAGACTACTATAAAAATTGGACCTCCAGGACACTCACACCACAAAACCCAGAAGTAAATAACACCTAAAATGCCTGCTTTTGTGCCCTGGCCTGCGCTTTCTGTTCTCACTCGGTTCTTTATGTTTCTGCTCGTGTTGACTGTCCACACCTCAACTAGTGCCGAGACTCAAAACTGGGGATAATTTAGTGTTGTGTCATTGGCACAGATCAGCTGCTGTCTTGGTGTGTTGGACACCCACAGACTGGACAGCTTACAAAAGCTAGAAACTGGTTTCTTCAACTCTTGGTGACTGAAAGATCAGGACATGAACAGATTCAGTAACTCCTCCCTGGTTCACGGACAGACACTCCCTCATAGATCCTGCTGTGAACACAGCTTTCCGTGATATTTTCTTTTTTTAAATTTTTATTTTATTTATTTATTTTTGTGTATGAATGTATTGTCTGCATGTTGGTTTGTGCACCCGTGTCGTGCAATGCCTCGGAGGTCAGAAGAGGGCGTCAGATTCCCCTGGAACTGGAGTTCTCCTGGAATTGGAGTTACAGACAGTTCTCAGCCCCCATGTGGGTGCTGGGGATCGAACCCGGGTCCTCTGCAAGAACAGTTGGCGCTCTTAACTGCTAGGCCATCTCTCCAGTCCCTCCATGATCTTTTCTATGAGGGCACTATCTCCATTCATTTATAATTTTTATTCTTATTTCTTGCATGTGTATGTGTGAGTATATGCATGTGTATCTGTGAGCATATGTGGATGTGTGTATATAGATGTGGATGTGCACTGGTATGTGAGTGTGGTGAGCCATGGTGCACCTGTGGAAGGAGGGGTTTGCTATTGGATGTACCAAGCTAGCTGGCCTACAAGCTTCCATGAACTCTGCTGTCTCCTCCCATCTTCCCATGGACACAATGGAACTCAGGACTACAGACTCCAGTTCCAAACTTGATTATCTATAGTCTGTTTACAGGGGTGGAGGAATATCGGGAAGTTTTGGAGTTTTTGTTTTGTTTTGTTTTGTTTTTAGACAGAGTCTTACTATGTAGCCCTATGTAACTTATCATCCACCTGCCTCAGCCTCCTGAGTGCTTGTGTTACAGGCCAGTGTCCCCATGCCCACTTTGACGGCTGTGTTTTCCCATGCCAACCTCCAGAGTCTCAATTCTAGCCAGAAAACAGGTATCATTAAAATGTAGCTACAATGAAAGTAAGATAAAACTATGCCTCCCTTGGGTGAGTGTAGTGGAAGAATGCCTGGGAAGGGAAATGGATGGAGAACAGACTAGCGTTGTGAAAACAATGAAACACAGAATCAGTGTAGGAACAGACAAGCGTTTTCATACATTGCTAATAAAAAAAATGGCTATGAGAAATTGTGGTAGTATATATCAAAATTCTAAGTGGGTATAAATTTCAGGCAATAACTTCTGTTTGGAAATTTGAGAAAATAATAAGATGGGGCTATTATATTAAATAGAGGATGGGTTAAGTCATGATACGTACATATAGCACAATACTTTGCAGATGGAAATTGCAGGACACACATATAATGACAAGAAAAATGGTGAGATATATATATATATATATATATATATATATATAATGTCCTTAAGTTGAAATGAGTTATAAAACATGATAAATAGTATGAATATTATCAAAAGTTTACTTTAAGGGGCTGGAGAGACGGCTCAGCAGTTAAGAGCACCAGCTGCTCTTGCAGAGGACGGGGTTGGATTCCCAGCACCCACATGGCGGCTAAGAAACATCTTTAACTCCAGCTCCAGGGGAATCCCACGCCCTCTTCTGACTGCCATGGCATTGCACAACATGGGTGCGCCAACCTACATGCAGTTACACTCATAAGCATAAAAAAAAATTTAAAAAAATTTTTTTAACTTCTTTAAGTGTCCACATGCATGCATATATACATACAATAAAACTGGAAAAATATGCTTTTGTGTTCATCCATATTTTCTGTACTATTTTTTGTACTTTTTGAATTTTTCTAGAAGGATCATGTATTACTTTTATAATAAGAAAAACATTCAACATTATTTTTTTAAGTGCAAGACTCAAGTTTATCCTATCTGCTTAAAAAGGAGGCAGGAAGTGTGACTTTAAATTATTCACCCCCTTCTTCACTAGTTCCTGCATTCCTGAAGGCAGGCAGTGTTTAAATGCTGCTGTTTGACACTCTGCTGGGTCTGAGGCAGGCACAGAACCGGGGCTCCTGGCTGGCAGCACCAAGGCCAGTCCTCAGACACTGTGGGGAGTCTTCCCTCCTCTCCAGGCCCTTCCTTCTGTCTTCCTCTCCCACACAGCCACTCTGCTGAGGCTGTTTATATATCTCCTCTCTTCATCTTTCCCTCAGTCACTTTCACACCCATACACACACTCACACTCACACAGACATACACTCTCAGACACACATGCACATACACACACACACACACACACACACACACACTCACGCTGCTCTGCAAGTGCAGTTCAGCCCTGGCAAACTGGATCTGGGAACCCTGTGGTGATCATGTACTTTCATTTCTGGGACCAGGAAAATCAGGAGATGTCTCCAGGCCCACCTCCCTCCTTTGGAAATGGAGCTGCAGAATTGGTGTAGCAAAATGGAAAAGTAATTTACATTATTCAATCAATCAACTTGCAAATAGCCAAGATTTCTTTTTTTTCTCAATATTTTTTATTTGATTTTTTTAACAATAAGTAATAAGTAGTGAATACAAGCATCCTTCATATAAAACCAGTTTGCAAGCAGCTATGCCCAAACCCACACAGCCCAAGGCTCCCACCATCCAGCTGGAGGGGCTTGTATGTACAGTCATGTTGATCAAATAAGAGTCCAGTCTTTATTGCTGTAGCTTCACCATTCACCCCAATTGCAGCCCTTTCATTCTACCATGGCCCCTCTTCCACAGATTGTTCCCTAGGCTTAGAAAGGGGGCACAAGTGGGCGAGAAGCAAAACAGTCTACTTTCTCTGGAGATGTCGTTTTGGACTCTGATCAGTTCAGGCTGTTTCCTTTCATGGGTTGACAGTTTATCCAGGAATAACCTTTCAATCCTACTAATGAAGCACAAGTAATTAGATATACATGCATTTAAACAGTACTAATTATTATGGTAGGTTACGTTGGTATAGACACAAATGTTTGTGTGGTATGCTAATCCATGAACTATATTTTTTCTGTAAAAGATAACAAGGTCTTACTGTGGCTTATAACATCTCCTAACCACTAGAAGATGTAAGCTTGTGGCATCAGCCGTGAATTACTCCTCCAAGGAGAGAGCTACTAGGCAGTTAGATTTGGGATATATATAAACATATGGCTGCCACTGCTACACAGTATTTCCAGGCAGGTGAGGTGTAGCTGATGCTGACAGAGGAGTCTTGCTTGACTCAAGGAGACCAATATTTGCTTTATTGGTTTAGTGGCCTTTGGTAACACTCTCTGGCATTCCAGAGACCAACTGTACACTTGCAAGTGTGGTCTCAATACATCTTTCCCATGCTTACACCAGGTCTTCAACAACAGGGACTTACCACCTCTCCTCTTGCAGGTATCCCAGTTTACAGGCAAGAAGCCTTTACCTTTTTTGGGGGGGGGGCTTGGATCCCCTGGCCAACATCTCCTTGGCAGAATAATCCATGGCTGATATCAGAACTCTCCTGTGTTAATATATTTTGCTTAATTGCACAGCTTAAAAAGACTTTAGTATTATATTTGGCTCTGAATAGAGAATAATCCTTTTCACAGCTCCTATGTCTATTAGTCAATTAAAGAAAGAAGTTATACCAGTTTTATAAGAGATTACCTGTATAACAAACAGTCAGCTCTAATTTGCAGTTAGGGAATGACTTCATTCTCATCATGTTTTTCTTTGTTCTATGAAAAGGAGGTAAGAAAGTCTCTTATATTAAAACTTTGCAGCCCCTGAAAGGTAAAGTTCATTAGGACTCATTATAAACAGTTGTTACAAATAGGATCCACAGAGATGTTTGATGCCTGAAGCAGTCTGAGGATTTTTTTTCCCTTTTAATGTTTAGATGGGCCAACTTCTCTGCTGGTATTTCTTGGTACATCCTACACAATGCAAAGCTGTATCTTTTCTTTCTCAGCCATTAAGTTGGTGATGTTCTGAGCTGTGGGAACATGCAAATCTTTTCCCATAGTTAGTTTTAAGATTTAAATTGAAAAAAAAATTTTTGGTAAAGATCTATCAGCAGAGGCTAGGGAACTCTACAGACTAAACCTCTCGTTTCCTCTAATATAAGAGAAGAGTAGCCCATCGCAGGCTGAG
This sequence comes from Rhizomys pruinosus, assembly GCA_009823505.1. Taxonomy (NCBI): domain Eukaryota; kingdom Metazoa; phylum Chordata; class Mammalia; order Rodentia; family Spalacidae; genus Rhizomys; species Rhizomys pruinosus. Next base: position 709,549 of record VZQC01005038.1, read on the forward strand.
TTGTGCCAGTTTCTTGCCCCTGTTTGATCCTCCAAGTGCTGTCATGTTACCCAGAGAGCTTTCCAAACAAGCACCCAAAACTCATCTGATGTCTAAAGAAGAGTGGAAAAGACTTGGTGTCCAACAGAGTCTAAGATGGGTTCATCACATGATTCATGAGCCAGAACCGCATATTCTTCCATTTAGATGGCCTCTTCCAAAAGAGCAACAGAAATGAAGTACATCTGGGATCTTCTATTTTTTTTCAAATTTAATGTATATGTGTATATATGGTAGTATTCAGTGAATGCTTGAAAAATGTACAAATCATTCTCCATACGTGCGCATGAGCTGTATTCTTCACAGTGACAGAGCTCAGTTAAATGCAACTACAAGTAGGTTATTTTACATTGTTAAAAATAAATTTTCTGGCTGACCGTGGTGGCGCACACCTTTAATCCTAGCACTTGGGAGGCAGAGGAAGGCGGATCTTTGTGAGTTCAAGTCCAGCCTGGTCTACATAAGTTCCAGGACAGTCAGAGCTACAGGGAGACCCTATCTCAAAAAGACCAAAAAAAAAAAAAAAAAAAAAAATTCCTTAACTGTAATTGATGGTTGTTCCCGTAATAGTACACTGCCTGTTTTTCTACCTCTAATAATGGGCTTTATGTGCTAGATTTCAATATCCTTGAGCCTGGGCAAGTACACAAGTCTTTTTTTAAAAAAAAACATGGTTTACTTGCACAAAACTAATCAGATTTGAGAGATCGTTAATGCCCTTGAAGTGGTTTTTGTGGATGTGAAACAAATGGTGAGAATTTGAATTGTTCCCTTATTATAGTATTGAAATTAAGTCTACTTAATCTATCAAATCATGTTCATGCCCTGATTTTATATTGTGAAAAAAATAAAAAATAAAAAAATTTTAAAAGGCAAATAAAAACCCACATTTAACTTATGCTCTTACAAAATCCACATTATTTTATTCAGTTATCAAGATGTGTTTTCACAGAATAGTGTTTTAATAAACAGCTGCAGTGACAGTAAGTCCCATGGGGGAAAAAATAAATTTTCTTCTAATTTTTTTCTTACTATAAGTGCCTGTTTTACTTCACCTGTTCCTTTTGTTAAATAAAGTTTGTATGTTGCATTTAAAAGGGGGGGGGGCTGGGCTGGAGAGATGGCCTAGCGGTTGAGAGTACCGGCTCCTCTTGCAGAGGACCTGGGTTCAATCCCCAGCACCCACATGGCAGCTGAGAACTCTTTAACTCCAGTTCCAGAGGAATCCGATGCCCTCTTCTGACCTCCGCGGCATTGCACCACATTCATACACATAAAAAAATGAATAAAATTTTAAAAAACTAAAAAGGTTGGGCTGGAGAGATGGCTCAGCCATTAAGAGCACTGACTGCTCTTGCAGAGGACTCAGATTTGATTCCCAGCACCCACATGCAGCTAAGAACCCTAAGAACTGTCTTAGGCTGGGCGAAGTGGTGCACACCTTTAATCTCAGCACTTGGGAGGCAGAGGCAGGTGGATCTCTGTGAGTTCCAGGCCGGCCTGGTCTACATAGTAAGTTCCAGGACAGCTGAGACTACAGGGAGACCCTGTCTCCAAAAAAAAAAAAAGAGGAGTTTTATAAGTGAAAATACTTTTTTAAAAGCCAATTTTTATTGAAGTTTTGCAATAGTGAAAATATGTTTTCATAACCAAAGCAAATAGGAGAAAGAAAATACCATTTAGGGGAAATAATATTAATTAGGTATATTTTATTTTTATTTTCTTCACACAGTTTTGCTGGTGTCTGGAATATATTCAAATAAAGAAATGACAAAGAAGTTCAAAAGGCCCAAATTCAGTAAGTAAAATCAAAAGTCCTTGTCAGCATAGGGCTCTCTCGACCTCGTGGAAAGCTGCTACACCTGCTACACAATGTGGAAGGCAGTGTTTTGGTTTGGCTTGGCATGGACTTGTGTTTCTATCTCAGTTGCTTTGCATTAAAACTAAATAATGATGAGTCTTATTCAGATCTTCCTCATTCCAGAAAGCATTTGACATGAGTCCTGATTTTATAGTAAAACAAATGTGGTTCTATTGCACCTGAAAAATTCAAAACATACATATTAACTAAGCTGCTCTAAGGGTTTACTGCTAATCTAGACTAGGAATCTCTCCGAGTACTGTCTCAATGCCCTGTAATGTAACAGAACATTTTCTGTGACTAGTACAAAGGTTCATTAAAGCTGCCTGCTTTCCAGCATGCCCTGGAGACAAGACAGAAAGACAAGAAAAATTAAGTGGATAGACAAAAGGAATAATCCCTCCCCAATCCCTCTGACACCAATCTAGCTTACATTTCTAAATGGCTGGAATGTCAGCACAACTGACAAGAATCAAAACCACTGCTAAGATTGCTTACATAACTCACTCTGTTTTCTGACTGTGATTATGTGGTCAGTGACCTCACACTCCTCCTGCCATGCTTTCCCTCTCAAGCCATAAGCCAAAGTAAGCCCTCCACCTTCAAGTTGTTTCACTACAATAAGAAAAGTAACTAACACAGAAATCTGGCATTGAGGAGTGGGGTTGTGGCTGAGATAAACCTGGCTTGGTGGTTTGTAGGCTTCTGGAGCTGCTTTGCAGAAGAAATGTTGAAGAGTTTGGAGCTGTGTCCTAGTTACTTTCTACTGCTGTGATAAAAATGCTCTTAAAAAAAAAAAAAACCTTGGGGAGGAAAGAGTTATTATAGCTTGCATTTCCAAGTGGCCCATCTTAAGGGAAATTGGCCAGAAACCTAGAGGCAGGAACTGAAGCCTGGACCACAGAGGAACACTACTTACTGGTTTGGTCTTCTGGCCTATGCCCAGCCTACTTTCTTATACAACCCAGGACCACATACCCAGAGTTAGCACCTGTGGTGGTTTGAATGAGAATGTCCCCCATAGGCTTCAAGTATTCAGACATTTTGTCCCCAGTTGGTGGCGCTGTTTTGAGAGGTCTTAGAAGGTGTGGGATTCTGGAGGAAGTATGTCATTGGTGGCAGGCTTAGAGAGTTCAACAAGCCTTCTCAATCTCCAGTTGCTCTGTGTCTGCTTCCTGTATTCATTGAAAGATGTGAACCTCTGCTTTCTGCTCCAGCCCCTGCCACCATGCCTCCTCACCAAGATGGACTCTAATTCCCTGGAACCAAAAATCATAAGCTCAAATAAACTCTTCCTTTCATAAATTCCCTTGGTCATGGTGGTTTTATCACAGCAACAGAAAAGTGACTAATATAGCACCACTCACGGTAGGCTGGGTCCTCTCACATCACTCAACAATCAAGAAAATACCCCAGAGATGTGCCCAAAGGCCAGTTCAATGGAGGAAATTCCCCAGCTGAGGGTCCTTCTTTCCAGGTGTGCCAATTTGAAGACCATGAGAGGCAGAGAAGCACCAAAGTGCTGTAAGCAGAACCTAATGGGCTATTCTGGTGGGAGTTTGTAAGATCAGAATTCTGAGAGAAACGTGCACAGTGGGGAGCCAGCTCACAAGGTTTCAGACAAGAATAATGACTCAATGGGAAAACAGGCTAGAGGTCATGTGTTACATTCTGACAAAGAATCTGACTGCATCCTGATAACTTGAGTTAGGCTAAATTCAAATGTAACGTAATAAGCTAATTTATTTGGCAGAAGAAACTTCAAGACAAGACAGCAGTCAGGCTATGTCAAGTTTACTGCTCAGTGCTCTTATCCAGTCAACAAACAGAAAGAGCAACAAGCAGAAAGACATGAAAATGCGAAATTTGCCATAGAAGCAAGCCTGAGTAGATTTAAAGCGGCAGCTGTAGTTCCTAAGGGATTAGGAACATTAAACAGAAACCTCCTTCTCTGTACTGGGACAATAGGAAAGATGTCCTGCCAGTAAGACCTCACTCATCAATGTCTCCAGCCTATTAAAAATGCAAACCCATTTGGAAAGAGTGTACTTGAACTGGGAAACTGGGAATGCTTCTGAAGGGGTTCCCTGCTCCAATGCTTAGAAAGCATTTTCCCAGATTGAGCCACCAAGACACACAGAGGCTACCGTACCTGTGAAAAAGGGGGAAGACTACACCTCAAACTGGCGACAGAGCTTGGCTGCATTGTCCACACGGAGCTGGGTTTTCAAGTATGCAAAGTCCATGTGTGATGGCACCATGAGGGCTGTGCCAAGAAAGCCCCTGAGACCAAGCAGTGTGTAGCAGGATCAAAGTCCCTGCAAGGAGGCCCTAGAAGACCACTGCATGAAACTGGGAGTGTAATCTTTCAGATGCAGTGAAGACCCCAGAATGTCAGAGATGTCAGGAACATGGAAAGTCTGCTGAGGAAAGTCGCAGGCATGGAGCATGGAGAAGAGTTGGCCCCAAAGAGAGGCTTTGTGTGCTACAGGCAGCAGAGCTGGAAGGGTGAGGCTGCCTAAGCCCCTTGAAGCCTACATGATCTCAGGGTTAGTCCAGAGGCCTAACATGGCACTATGGGACTTGAATCCTATGATTATTTACTAATCTCCCATTTCTGCTATTACATGTTGAACGTATATAACTTTTTTTAGTATCTTCATTTTTTAATATTTATTTTAATTGAATTTTTATGTGCTTCATACATATTTTTTCAGCCAGTCTTAATTGCCATTGTACCTGCTTCTCCCTTGGCAACCTCCCTTCCCCCTACCCCCTCCAGAGTTCACACCTTCTGTCTTTTGTGCTAGAGTCCATTGTGCCAAATTAATAGGAGACTGGCAGTATCAAGGGAGAAATGGAGTTACTTTAAATAGAGAAGACATGGTAGGGTAAAAAAAAAAACTGAGAGAACCATATAGTCTAACAATCAATTGACAAATTAAACACATAATACTTCTACATGAGTCCATATGCAAAGATGAAGTCTGTATATCAAGAAACAGCACCAGACAGGAGAAATCTTATAACTTGTTTTGGTTTTTTTAATTATTATTGTTTTACAAGGGTTCACAGTTAAGTCATTGTCTTGTGTCTCAGAAGAGCCTTGGGCTTTTGGACTGCTTAAGGCTATTGAATTTGGAACAAATGTAGCTTGCATTATGAGATGGCTGTCAGTGTAGAAGGGACCAGGGGGCAGAATGTTTTTGTTTGAATGGGAAATGTCTTCCATAGATTCACATGTTTGAACACTTCATACCCAGTTGTTGGTGCTATTTTAGAAGGTTGTAGAACCTTCATGATGTGAGGCCCCACATCATGTGGAGAAGTGAGTCAGTCATCCAGGGCCAGCCTTGAGGTTTTATAATCAGGCCCCAGTTCCTGTCTGCTCTCAGCGTCCTGGCTACAGAGGCAGTGTAACCAGCCACCACCTCACACTCCTGCCACCACGCCTTCCCCATCATTGTGGACTATATATTCTCAAACAGTAAGCCAAAATGCCACCTCCCTGCAAAAAGAAAAGAAAAGGAAAAAGAAAAAAAAAAAAAAGAAAGATTGCCTACACAGAGACAATACTACTTTTTCTGAGCGGTATCTCAAAAACATATTAAAACAACTAATGAAGGTCTGGAGAGATGGAGCATCAGCTTGTCTTCCAGAAGACCTGGTTTTGGTTCCCAGCACCCACATAGTGCCTAAAAACTGTCCCGTTCCAGGGGATTCACACCCTCCGCTGGCCTCCATGGGCATTTCAAAACATGGGTGCACTCATATACCTGCATTCAAAACAAACACAGAAAACAAAAATAATTTTAAAAAACAGCTAATGAACCATGTTAAGGCTAAAAACACTACAATAACCTGAGAGTTTAACTATACAAGCAAGCACTCCTCCCCCACCCATAAACCTGAACATTGCATACTGAAAAATACCTTTACAGTTTCATTTGTAGAAGGAAATTCAAGATAAGGAAGATAAGTAAACTAGTTCATATTTTTCAGTTTTAAACTTTGTTTAATCTTTGAAGTTGCTTGTAAATTACATTTTTTTTTAAATGTAACTTCAAAGGTCACAAAATTATAAACATAGTTACTGATAAGTTGTTCAAGTGCAACTGTCTTTTGAGAAACCTTACCCGCTGCTTGGTCCTTTTCTTAAGAAACCCCAACATTGCTTCATACTGACTTCTCTTGAAATTCTTTGATATGGTGAAAGTCAAGATGCTAGCTATAGCTGAATGCAAGTCCCATGGAGGAATTCCCTCTGATGTTCTAGATTCAGAAGGTAAATCACAGGAAAGCCTCTGAGATCTCACACTCAATCATTAGAAAGAAGAAAAATAGATTTCCCTTTCAGGTAGTGTGCTGGATAGCTTTAGTGTCAACTTGACACAACTGGGTTGAGGGAGCCTCAACTGGGGAATTGGCTCCATTAGATTGGCCTGTGGCCACGTCTGTGGAATATTGTCTTGATTGTCAGGCAATGTGGGAGGGCCCAGCCCACAATGAGTAGCGCCACCCTGCGCAGGTTGTTGTGTACTGTATAATAAGGCAGGCTGGGCATGAGCCAGGGGAGCAAGCCAGTAAACAGCATTCCTCCATGGCATGTGCTTCAGCTCCAAGTTCCTACCCTGAGTTCCTGTCTTGGGCTCCCTAAGTGATGAACTGTGACCCAGGAGATGTAAGCTGAATAAACCCTTTCCTCCCCAAGTTGGTGTTGGTCAGAGTGTTTTGTCACAGCAATGGAAGACAAACTAAAACAGGTGGTATATCAGGATCAGATGGCAGAAAATTCAAAATAATTGTCACTTGCATCATACTGAAATCTCTTTCTCTCCCTTAGAGATATTCCATCTGTAGTTTTAGATTTTCAGGTTGGACTTTTGCCTTTTTTGACATGGCTCCCAACTCACTGTCTAAAATGGCTGCCTTATCTCCATCCATTCCAATCACTAACAAGGGATGAGGAAGATACATTCTAGTACCTCTTTAAGAGATAGGCTAGCGGTTAAGAGCGCCGACCGCTCTTACAGAGGACCCGGGTTCGATCCCCAGCACCCACATGGTGGCAGAGAACCGTCTGAAACTCCAATTCCAGGAGAACTCCAGTTCCAGGGGAATCCGAGACCCTCTTCTGACCTCCGCGGCATTTCACGACACGGGTGCACACACCTGCATGCAGACAGTACATTCATACACATACTGAAATAAATAAAAATTAAAAAAAAAATTAAAAAAAACATAAATAAAAAACACCTAGAAAGGTAAATATAATACTTCTACTTAAATAGCTTTGGTCAGTAAAGGAGAGAGGGAAATGTCTTGCTTACCAACATCCACATGCCTCACTAAAAGTACAGAATTCTCTTCCTAGGAAAGAAGGGAAGAATGGCTATTCGAAAATAATCAACAGGGCACAGATTGGAAATCGTGTATTGTGTATTGTGAGTGCACTGGGATTTCTGGATCCAAAATTGAAAGCTTGACAGAGGTTTACAGAAGACCATAAAATAAAGTCTTTAGAAAGAGCCAATGTTCTGTGCTTTCTACAACTGAGGCTTTCTTTATAGGCATTAAATTTAAGTGTGTTGAAATCAGCAACATTAATAATTTGAAATGAAAGAGATTTACTTCACACAACCATCCCTTTTTCTTCTTTTCCTTAAAACCTTCCATGTGGGATTTCCTGCTGAAATGAGACCAACAGGGCAGCCATCCACAGTCTAGGCTGAAATGCTAAAAAGGAATCCGTTGTTTATTTATTCCCGTCAGGACCAAGAGCCAGGAGAATCAGCCCTGGGGCCGATGTGTGTTCAAAACAATGACTGGGTTAATATGAAGACAAATCCACACCCGAGCATGGGCTCCTTTGGGCTGTTTCCAGTATCTTCATTAACTTGCATACAAAAAAAAAATATCACGAAAGGTTCCATGATTACCATGACAACAGTCCTTGGTGGCTATGAAAGCCAGCAAAGTGACCCAAGGGCAAAGCCCTTAGGGAGCTCTCAGATGGATTGAATTTCTGATATGCTAAATTCTAGTTTTAGTCTCAAAAATCTCCCTTGTGATGCAGCACATTTGAATCAATAAATGCCTGGAGTCTTCTCTAATTAGAAACTTTGGCACAGTCATTAAATAAGGAAGGAAAATGACACAATGAATGCAATAGAATACTCCCAAGCCAGGGACATATCTGATTCTTGACCTCAGGAGTATTTGAAAATCATAGTCTATAGCTTGAAGCCAAAGTAATTTTCATTTTTCCAATTCAGTGTTCTCTTCAGCTGGAGTAGGTGACTGATAGCAAGGAAGGTACAGCATTCGTTCATAGAGCAAGGATTTATTAGTGGGCCAGCCACACACCAGTAGTGATGTTAGAGACATCCAAATACAATTGGAATCGAGATGCCCCTTCATGGAGCTCACAGTCCAGATGATAGGCCAATAGGCAGTTATATGATATATAAGTGCTAGGCAAAAGAGGTAATGGTGATTACTCTGATGGGATAGAGAAGAGACTGTCTATCTGGGAGGATTTGCTCCAGGAAAGGCATGCCTGCACTGATAAAGGCCAATAGGAAGCAATGTTACAAACATCATAAAAAGCATGCTCGGGGCCTGAAGAGTTGAAAAAGCTAAAATGTTGGCTAGATATATTGGTGCAAGCCTGTCCCAGAACTCGAGAAACTGAGACAAGAGGTCATGAGTTCAAGGCCAGCCCAGGCCACATAACAAGACTGTCTCAAGAAACCAAAACATGGGGGCTGGAGAGATGGCCAAGAAGTCAACATCACATTAACAGGATCCAAGTTTGAATCCCAGCACCAATGTTCAGTGATTCAAAACTACCTGTAATTCCAGTTCCACAACAATCTGATTCCTCTGGCCTTGGCCGACACCCACACTCACATACACAGACATAACTAAAAAATAATTTTTTAAATATTTTTAAGTGGCTGAAGAGATGTCTCTGTGGTTAAGAGCACTCACTGCTCTTATAGAATACCAGGGTTCGAATCCCAGCACCCAATGGTAGCTAGCGACCATCCATAACTCCAGTTCCAGGGGATCGAATGCCTTCTGCAGCACTGTGTGACACAGGTACACTTACATACACGCAGGCATAATACTCAGACACATAAAGAAAGAAAGAAAAACTTTAAGAAAACATTCAATTTGGGCAAACTATAGAGCATCAGTTGACGGTGTTCTGGTGGTCAGTGGAGTTGCCGGCTCCAGACTGTGAAGAGCCTCGCTACTGTGGGGGAGTCTGGACTTCATCATGGGACAATGGGGAGTATCTCGGCACAGGTTATTTTGGTTGCAATTAGCAGTATTCCAAGCCCAATATGCTTAAGTAGAAAAAGGGGATTTGGACAAGACATGGGCTCGTTCACAGAAAGCAGGCCAGGAAGTACAGCTGCGGCTCCCTGGGACTAGTTCCCAGATGGAAAGACTGCAAAAAGGCAAGCCAAAGTGCCGACACCTCTGCTTGCCTCTGTATATTCTCTCTCTCTTCTCTCTCTCTCTCTCTCTCTCTCTCTCTCTCTCTCTCTCTCTCTCTTCCCATCTCCCCCCTCTCTCTATTCCCTCTCCTCACCTCCTTCAATATCTCTCCTTATTCTGAAATCCTAGGGAAGGGAATCTAACTCATTATTCAGGCTGCTGGGGTCCTTCCATATAAGGGCAGCATTGTTTTCAGAGGAAAGAGAAGTGGTCAGGTTTACAACAGGAAAATGAAATAGCTCTGCCAACAACCACAACCTTTAATACCAAAATGGAATGGGGGGAGGCTGGAGCAATGGCTCAGCAGTTGAGAGCACTCGCTGCTCTTGCAGAGGATGTAGGCTAGCGCCCACGTGGTGATGGCTAACAACTATCCATAACTCCAGTTCCAGAGAATCTGATGCCCTCCTCTATCCTCTGCCAGCACTGCATGATGCAAGTGCACTTAGATACATGCAGGCAAAACACTCATACACATAAAATAAATTAAAATTTGTTTAATAACAGAACATGAAAAGAGTAGACGGAGAACACAGCTGGTTAGAGAGCACGAATTGCAGTTCTACATGTATCTGTAGGTAACATGTCCACAAAATCTGGACAGAATTTCACACACATGAAGATGATGAAGGGGAAGATGAAAATGACATGTCCCCCAAGTCTCTTGGAGAGGTCAGTAGATGTGACTGTGCTTATCTGCCCTGTGCCTGGGGCCCCTAGGCTCATTTTAGAGGTGTTGGGGGATCCTGGAATTCAAAGAAGCCTTGACTATAAAATCAAAAGTTCAGCTTTTCTACTTGGCTGAATGGAGTTGACCTGCAATAACCTATTTTATTGAGCTATAATGGCTTCAAGAAGACACCCTCTATACTTCCAAGGAGAAAGGAGGTAAAGGCCTCCCTCCTTGTCACTGAACAAAGAAATCTTGACCAGAAGGCCTGGAAGTCACTCTGTAGACCAGGCTGGCCTTGAACTCACAGAGATCCACCTGCCTCTGGCTCCCGAGTACTGGAGTATTGGGATTAAAGGTGTGCACTGCCACGCCTGACGTAATATGTTTCTTAACATTTGGGAGCCAGTGCATAAGAGAATGAGACAAGGGCAGGTTTGCTCATGGAAACAAATTTGAGATCATGCCGTCTGTAGTTCTCTGTCCTCTTCTCTCCTGGAAGCCTTCAAATTTTACCAGTATTTTTTTCAAGACTAAAAGTCTTCCCAACTCAAAGGGGTGGAATAATAATGGGAAGTAATTTGGCAATGTTGCTCACAGGATAATCTTTGAACTTTTCCTACACGTGAGCCATTGTCCTAAGTCTCCTGAAGACCAAATTCCCAAGACATGATGCTCCCAGTTGCCGGACCCAGACTGGAAACCCCAGCTAGTGGATAAAGGAATGGAGGCTGGGGGAGGAAGACAGATGAGGGGGATGGAGGATCAAGGGTTGAATAAAAACAAAGTGAAGTTGAAAAGATGGAGAAAGCAGAGAAAGAAGAAGACCTGGGCAGCTTCCTTTGGCATATTGTCTACCAATTTGCCCACTTTCACAGTAAACTCGTCTCTCCTCCTATGATCCTTGCCCTTTCAGTTCTTTTTCTTCTCATCCTCTCTTCCTTCTTTCCACTTCTTTATTCAGCCTATGGCTCCCACCCAGCGGTCCTTGTGAATATCACTTAGCTTCACGGGGACCCCTTTGGGCACAGAGCAAAGTACTAAGAACATGTTGAAAATAATATAATGAGAAGGAGGTACAAAGAGGGAAGTAGAGCGGGAATAAGACAGTCTCAAGGATATTCCTCAAGCTCATAGGTGAGCATTCATTCCCAGCCAGTACTTTACTCTATGTGAATAGCTATATTTAGTACAATTTTATTCCACTGTACTTGGCTTATTACTTTATTTTCTGAATCAAATTAAGTCTAGCTCTAAACTGCCAGTGATGGGGGATGGAGGGTTTAGAATTAAGATTCCATATTACAGGGCCACCCTCCCTCTCTGTTCTGGTCCCTACAAATTTTGTGTAGCATGGAGGATCCAGAGAGATTGCCCAAGTAGCTTGGCACCCAAGTCTGCAGAAGACGGGCAGTGCCACTGTTTCCTGAATAAGAGGTCTTACCAGGGATGGGAAAACCTTGCATCTAAGGCTTCTCCCTAAGAGACACCATACTGGGTCCTGTTCTGAGACAGCACTTCTCCAAGACAGCGGCTAAGGGATGAAGACGTTCATCCCACTGAAACCTATTGACCCATTCCTGTGTACCCAGTCTTAGAGCATTGTTTTTTTCTGTCACCCTGGGCCTGAAAGAACCCAGTACCCTCAAACAACAGTGATTTAGAGATAATTCTCAAAGCACAGAGGGAAGGTTATCATGGGGATAACCTCCCCTGTGCCATAAACTTGAACTTCAAGGGTAGGATATCATGAAACCTAGAATATTAGATATTCTAGGAAAAATATATAATGAATACAATAATCAGCAAGGTAAACATCATGTTCTCCATGGGCATTCAGAAGCTTCATTCTTCCTAGAATATTAGAAAGGAAAGATAGATAGATAGATAATAGATAGACAGACAGAATAAGCACATTAATGATAGAGAATAAGCATATTAATGATAGATAGATAGATAGATAGATAGATAGATAGATAGATAGATAGATAATTAGCATGTTAATGACTTGATCAATTAACTTTCTGTATGTAGTCCAGGGTAAAGTTTAGCTTACTGAACTAAGGGGAGTTTTAACACTTTATTTTTAGAGGTGAGTTTTTCAAGGCTCTTATTTTTCTGGTATGTTTTGAAGCTATAAATCTAACCCTTCCCAGAGGCACCTTGGTAGTAGGTTTAGTCAGCGAAACCTACTCAAGCAGTTTCTAACAAATTGCCAAAATGTAACTACATTTCTCTTGATTGTTTAAGGCTACAAATAATGACAGAGTGGTTATGGATTGTAAAACTAAGTTCATTTATATGTCGGTTATGCATTCACAATAGGCCTACTTCTCAACTCATAAGCACTTCTGCTCGCACTGTAATAAGCACATCAAGTTTCCACATAAATTATGTCCACCAAAGACTCTAGAACTATCTCAACCCAGAAGAGTGTCTGTGCTGGAGGGAGAATAGCTTCTAAGTTATAAAATCTCATTAAGAGCTTTTCCACACCTGAATGAGCCCTCGCAGAGCTCCAGAAGTGAATACTTTACTCCAGAGCAGAGTCAGGAGACAGCATTGCACAGACGAGGGCCACAATGACTAATGCCACAGGTCACTAGATGTCCACCCAGAAGTCCCTGACTCAGCAAGCATCCAATCTTTCATTAGACAAATGAAAACACACCCTCTCTCCAAAAAAAGTATGAAGAGAAAGCCTTCCTGGCCCCAGCTCTTATCCTCAGCCTGTACTTATAACAAGGTTGGATGCCTCCTGCATATGCTGTATTCCTTCTGCTTCACCACATCTATTCTAAGGGCATTTTTATATAATCTGTCTTCCCAAGAAGACCAAAAGCACCGAAAAGATATGATTAGTGCTCATTGGGTACCTGAATAAATGAATAACAAAACCACCCATAAAATAAAGCAAAATGTTATATAAAAGGAACAGGAGAATAACAAAGAAGGACTCTATAATGGGATTCAAACTGATTTCATGAAAGATTCAAGGCAAGGCATGAAAAAACAAGTAAAATTTTGCAGGCAGAGGTAGGTAATGGATCTGCCTGGCCCCACTGAGATGATTTCATGGGGAGAAGGGGTAGGGTGAGGTCAGGAAACTGTGAGAGAGCATAGCAGGTTCTAAGTGTTGGGTAGTCCTAGAAGTCCCAAGTGAAAGGTGGGTTAAGGCTCACCAGGGAATGCTACTATAAGAAGTTGTTTTTCTTCACCATAGTTAAATAGATACTCCTGAGGGGTTCCTGAGCAGTAAATTTATACAATGGATACAATAATTGGCAAGGTAAACAATATGCCTGTCCTCCACGGGCATTCAGAAGCTTCATTCTGAAATATTTCCATTATACTAGTGTCTGTTGAAATAGACAACTTGAGGTGAAATGTCCAACCTTGAATTCATACATTCACTTCAATCACTTACCCTTAATACCTTGTAGACATGGCATGGAAAGCCTTTTGTAACCAACCTTGAGAGAATGGGTGCTTTCCAGACACCCCGCCTTGGGCGTGAAGGAATCATTGTTCTGGGCCTTGGTTACCTAGTGGCATTGGACACTGATGAAGAAAAACATAGTTCCTTGCTTGGAGGATTTACAGCAGGAGGCATGTGGCTCCTCAGGCAGATTCCTATGTAGCAACTTGTAAAAATCTTCAATATTTGCTCATTTCCTAAGACTTCTAGTGTGAACACTGGTGTGTTCTCCATACAGATTAGTGTGTGTGCTCTTTCTCCTTTTAAGGCAAAGGAAGAAGATTAAATTTCTAGCCTTCCTTGTGGTAAGTGAATAAGAAAGGAAGTTGACTCTGTGTTTCAGTTGAGTAATACCAAGGTCAGTTCTTAGGAATAATAGGAAATCAATATAATAGCAAATCAATACAAAAATATTGGGCTACAAGAGTTGCCTTACAGGTATTTTTTTTCTTTTTTTTTTTTTTTTTTTTTGGTCTTTTTGAGACAGGGTCTCCCTTTAATCCCAGCTGGCCTGGAGCTCGCTATGTAGACCAGGCTGGCTTTGAACTCACAGAGATCTGCCTGCCTCTGCCTCCCAAGTGCCGGGATTAAAGGTGTGCACCACCACGCCCAGCAACCTTGCAGGTATTTGAGCTGAACGTAAAGATGCATGTGCATGCACACACACATTAATACATACAACATATTTATCAGACATAGCCTGCATTCACTCATGTGATTGTCAGTGACCTTTGAAGTCAGAAAAGCCCTGTAATATTATACTAGAAAAGCAGCAATTTATTTCATCTTTAGTTGAGATAGAGCTGACCAACTGTTGGCTTTAGAGCCAGAAGGGCTGGGTTCAGATGGTAACTCTGCCCTTGCCTTATATCTAAGCTTATGAAAATCAACTTAGTTCTTAGGAAAATGAAGACGATATGTCTTTTCTCGTTTTGTTAAGAGTCATGTGAGAGAATATGTGCTGGGGCCCTTTATAAACTAAAGAGGGTTATTTTTAGAGTCATAAACATTGGCAGCCACCCAAAAGTTGTGTTGCCACAGGGAAATTACTGCCATCTAGTGCTCTTTGATCTTTGTCCTTCCAAGCAGTATAGGTAAACTCATTTTCTTGAGCCTGGCAGGAAGCAGCGATGAGAGGGATTCATCTTTACAGACTCTTTGAAGCGCTTAAACTTTGAGTATGTCTTCATCTATTGAGACAAGTGCCTTTCACTAGATTCATCCTTCTAAAACAATTTCTGTTATGTGGCCTATGTCTCCTCTATCAGTTTCTTGTGTAGTTTCTTCATGGCAAATCTTTTATGACCAAGAGAAATATTTCTGCAGCCTACAATGCTGCACACTCTCTTATCAAAGTCTCAGTTCAGGAGAGAGTATGGAATGGTATTAGATTCAGACATACAGGGCTTCAGATTCAGCTCTACCACTGACTAGCTGTAATTTCATAGTTTAGAATATTGTTGTCCTATGCTAGCTCACCCACCCTCTGTGATGCCTCAGATGTCTTCTCCCCTCCCCCTTTTTGACAGTCCGAGGAGCTTCCTGTGGCTTCTGGAGCCTCTGTAGTTTATGTCTTCATGAATTTTGCTGTCTACCACTCCCGGGTCCCCATTCCTTCCTATCTTGTTCTCTCCTGTTCGGCTCCTTTGCTACCACCTACCTACAAAATATTTGACATGTTGCTATATTCTGATCCTTTCTATAGCTTTTCAAGGGCCAACAGAGAGCACCACCTCATGGAACATGACCCTCCAACAGTGCGCCCAGCTTCCTGCCCCTCCTCTGGTCTTGCGTTCTGCCCTCCAGCTCCACACAGCAAGCCATCCTGCACTGAACTCTTCCTCTTACCTTTATGAACAGTACGGTGCCCACAGAAGCCCTTGATAGTTCAGTAGGCTTGTCAAGACACTTTTTTCTGAATAGACTATTATGAGGTCCCAGAAAGAGTCCTAGTGAAGACATGGCTAATGTATTGATCATGGTGGGACTGTGAATTTGTGAAGTTCAGGGGCTTTTGATCCCTGCTGACAGCCTCTCCTTGTCATGAATCTCTTCCTCTCATTCAGTTTGCTCTAGGGACACAGGCTTTTTTATGTTCTTCAAACCACAAAGCCTATTCTTACATTAAAGTTTTTACCATGGCACTTCCTTCTCCCAGGCTTTTGCTGTCTGATACCTTCCCGTCATCCATAGAAGTGTGGTAGAAGTAAGAAATTAAGTAGAGGTACTACAGGGACCGAATCTTTCGATTCCTCGCAGACAGTGTCAAGGGTAGGAGGAAGCCACTGAAGAGCGTGGAGCAGAATGATGAAATATGATTCAGTTTTCAAATATTTTATTATTTTTATTTTATGTGTACAGCTGTAATTACTTGCATGTAGTAAGGTACACCCATGTCATGCAATGCCTACAGAGGTCAGAAGAGGGCATCGGATTCCCCTGGAACTTCAATTACAGTCAGTTGTTAGCCACTGTGTGGATGCTGGTCATCGAACCTGGGTCTTCTTTTTTTTTATTTATTTCTGTATGTGTACGAATGTATTGTCTGCATGCAAGTCTGTGCACCCGTGACGTGCAACGCCGCGGAGGTCAGAAGACTGTGTCGGACTCCCCTGGAACNTGCACCCGTGTCGTGCAATGCCGCGGAGGTCAGAAGAGGGTCTCCGATTCCCCTGGAGCTGGAGCCCTCCTGGAACTGGAGCTTCAGACGGCTCTCGGCCGCCATGTGGGTGCTGGGGATCGAACCCGGGTCCTCTGCAAGAGCGGTCGGCGCTCTTAACCGCTAGGCCATCTCTCCAGCCCCCCGAACCTGGGTCTTCTGCAAGAACAGCCAATGCTCCTTTTTTTTTCAATAAAATATTTTTATTGCTTATATATATACATACATAAATATATATACATAAATATACATATATACAAAAGTACATACACATATCACCTGAGTTGGAGGATTTTCTTGTTGTTGTTGTTTTGGTTTTTTGTTAAACGATGTCAGGTTTTCCTTGAGGAAGTGTTTGAAAGGTCCTCCCTGGCAAGCCCAAACAGCCATCAATCCTGCCCCTGTGCTTCACACTGGGGTCCCTCTCTCCCATGGTCACCCAAATGAGGTCCAGCAAGCACACATCCTGTCCTGATCCCCCTGCACTGGCCTCCGTGACACAGCCTGAGTAGTCCAACGATGGCAGTCCACACTCTGAAGAGGCTGAAATCTCAGCAGCCACTCAGTCCACAGGCTGGATATCTCAACAGTCCCCATCTGGCATTGAAGGTTTGGAGGATTCTTGGAGAGATATGAGTCTTCAGTCCATATTGGAGGGTTAAAAGGTTGTGTCTCATGTCTTTGAAGAATGGCAAAAGTAGTGGCAGCCACAGAGTAGATGCACTTGCCAGTAAGAATTGAAACAGGCCAAACAACAGTGCTCTCTCTTTTTTTTTTTTTTTTCTTTTTGTCTATTTACTAAGATCTCTAGTTTTATATCCGAATTACAATTTCTCAGGCCTTACTGATTATTTATTTCTGGTTTTACTTTCCTTTTGGATGCTTAAGGCCACACACTTAGCCCATATTAACCAAGGTTTTTGTTTTTTCAAGGTCAGTTGAGGATCTGGTCCTCAGGGGTCACTCCTTTTTTGTGTTTTTTTTTTGGGGGGGGCGGGGAATGGGAGCCCCTGGCTCCTTTCAACTTTTCATTTACCAGTTCCATCCACTTGAGGACAAAATCAGGTCTTTCTAGACCAGGCTTCCCTTTTTGAAGCGTGAGCAGACTTTCCTCTTTGCAGACTGGACACTAACAGCCAGTGCTCTTAGCCACTAAGCCATCTCTCCAACTCTTTAAGCTTTTCTTGAAATCTATCAAAAGCTGATGGTCAGAACCAAGAAGAGTGCACTTATCCTCAGATGGATGTTCTTTTTATTCTTCCAAACTAATAACCTTTTGTATAATTTTCTTAAAAATAAGATTTTATACTAACTGAATACCACTGACTAACAAAAACAAACCTAATATTTATATTTTTCATGTATAACCTTTTTTTTCTCCGTCTTTTTGAGACAGGGTCTCCCTGTAGCCCCAGCTGTCCTAGAACTCACTCTGTAGACCGGGCTGGCCTTGAACTTGCAAAAATCCACCTGCCTCTGCCTCCTGAGTGCTAGGATTAAAGGCATGTGCCACCATGCCCGGCTTATAACTTCTTTTATATTATAATAATTATTCCTCATTAACAACCACGGGGCAAGCTTACAAAGGCTTTCCCTAATTAGTAAGGAATTTTTCCCCAGAAGCAATGTGGTTTTTCTGGGATCACTGAAAAGACGGATGGCAAGGTAAGAAGAATATATATAGTTTGATTTGGCTGCCACATGCCTGACTAGCTGTATCCTGCACCTGTCCAAATCCACTAGTATTAGCTCAGGTAGGAGGTCAGACCCATGACATGAATATGTATGTACAGTTCTACCTCTAGGGTTTTGGTCTCAAACTTATGATCCTTTTGTCTCCACCTTTCGAGTACTAGGATTGCAGATGTGTGTGACCAAGCCTGGCTTCTTCCTCTGAGGTTGTAATGATACATTAAAATTGTGGTTCAGACCATTGGTTTTCTCTGGTGTGATGGGAATTCTGAGATAATCAAGCTGACACTCAGAACCCAGCATCTAAAGAAACCCAGCAGTGCTAACGATTCACTTTGCAAGTCGTTCTCTTTGCTCTGTGGCTGATTCCAAGGGCCTCTGGCTCCTACTAAGACACTGTGATACAAACGTAATAGTGGTTAGAAGAAGGCAAGGTAGCCATGGGAAAGGCTGGGGAGGATGCAGCGGGAGAGGCAGAGGCAGGACTTCCCGCAGAGTTTCCACGGAGGCAGAGCTGGATGACCGGCCTCGGTGACTTCCGCCAAGTGTCTCCCTCACTGCTACGACCAAAATGGGATAGGCTTTTGTTGTTCTTTTTCTTCATGTTCCTGAGTTGATGTAAACCTTTCTAGAACATAATTATAAGTAAGTTCCTAGGGTTACAGTGGAGACATTTTTGCCTTGATGCCTGTAGCTCCTTCATATCAGAGCAGAACACTTCTGATTCTAACCTTTGATTAGAGAAGTCTACTTTATGTGCTTTGTGGATAAAATCCAGAGAAAAGAGTAGAAAAAATATAAAAATTATGTAAATGGGAGGGCCTAGCCTAGAAGCATTGAATAATGAAAGACCATTTGCAGGAAATGCGAAGACAAGTCATTTCACCTGCCTGTCCCCATGTAGAGCTAGGGAAGCTCCTTTGATCATTACAAGAAAACCGAGTGCTTCACAAACAACTATGAGAATGCCAGAAAGAGATCAATGAACCCCGATGTTCATGTATTGAAAGAACTGCTGCCAAAAGAACGCAAAATGGCTTCCATTTTCCTGCCTGGGCCTTGACTAAGCTTCCCTATGATCATGGTAATTACTCTGCAAATTTTAATTAGTTCACTTAATTTTCTTTTTTTTTTTAATTTTTTTTTTATTTATTTATTTCAGTATGTGTATGAATGTACTGTCTGCATGCAAGTCTGTGCACCCGTGTCGTGCAACGCCGCGGAGGTCAGAAGAGGGTCTCGGATTCCCCTGGAACTGGAGTTCTCCTGGAATTGGAGCTTCAGACGGTTCTCAGCCGCCATGTGGGTGCTGGGGATCGAACCTGGGTCTTCTGCAAGAGCAGTCGGCGCTCTTAACCGCTAGGCCATCTCTCCAGCCCCTAGTTCACTTAATTTTCTACACAAATTTAACAACTATTTGACCTTTAGCCACACTTTGCCATCGCTCCCTGTTTTTCCAAAGTGCATGAGCAGCTGCACTTCATTTGTTTTGTCCCATGGGACAAATTAATGAGTTCATCCACCAACTTTGCTAATCTGCTTGGGTACTGACAACAAATTGCATTTGAAATATTTCCTATGCTTTTTTTAAAAGGAAACACACACACACACACACATGTCCCAAGAAAGGAGGAAAAATGATCAGCAGATATATCCTCCTGAGGTATTTCCATTTGTCTTTCAGACAACAATTTCATGGAAAATCCTACAGCATGTACGACGTGCACCCCAAATACTAATGCAATAAGCTTCCAGACTTGGCTTTGTTTATTCAACTCCAAAAGAATTGGTTAGGCTTCCAGAAGTTCCAAAATCTCAGCATGTCAAAGTGTCAAGATTTAAGCCCAGTTCCCAAGGTCTGTCACCTCCTATTTCAAACACCCGAGAACCAAAATTCTGTTGTTTTCTACACATCTAAAGGAAGAGAAGCATGTGGAGCACACCAACAGTATGTGGAGGAAAGGGGAGTTGAACCTGCTGTTACACCCAGGCACCAAGAAATTAATCCCAGGAGAGACTACATAGGCATCTCAGTCCCAAATTGCTTTTTCAAAAAGATGTAAACTTTAAGACTCAAAATAGTAAATCCAGCCTTGAGTACCAGAGTTTAAAAGAACAGAAGGTCAAAAGGAAAGAACTTTGGTAAGGAGGCAACTGTTGGTGAGGAGGATGGAACCAAATGTTTTAAGCACAGTGCTCTGCTTCTTAATGTAAACCACAAATTGCTTAAGCCTGTGATCAGGCTCAACCCTGGCTCCCAGGAGGAACGCCTGCTGGCCTAGCCCCGAGTGGAGGCTTGAGGGAGGGGTACACAGAAAAAGAGCAGGAATTCGAACTTTCTAACTTCTTTCCTTCACCGCTTGAAGGAGACATAACTGCTTGTCTGGGTACTTTAGGGTTAAAGAGAGAGAGAAAGGACGCATTTTTGGATACAGCTGGAAGCCATTAACAACTCTAAGAGCACCTCCTAGCTCAGAGGGTGGGTGGCCTGGCAGAGCTCCTGGATCTCTGAGTATAATCACAGGCTCTTAGCACTGGGAGGGGTTTCATGTCCACCTCCCACCCAGTGTAGAAATCCCCTTACAACTGTGCTGCTTCCAAACACCCACCATGGCCTCTTCGCCGCTTCATGAGGCAGCCCTTTCCTACCAGGGCAACATTAATTCCTAGAAAGCTTCTGGCAAATTTTACCACTATGGAAAATTTACCCTTTAAGTTCAGCCCTCTGGTGTCCCAGCACACAACAGTGCTAGCTGTTGAGTCAAGGATCACTGCCTTCAAATTCTTGCCTTCTCATGGCTAAATAGCCCCTTTCTGCCAGCCCTGACTTCCACTTAGTGGTCTCCAGCTTCCATGTGAACTGCCGTACTCTGCTCATGCTTCGGAGCCCCTTCCAAATAGCAGAACCAAGAACGGAACACATTCCCAGCCACATTGCCATCCAGGCCAGGGCTGCTTAAACTTCTTCCACTCACAACCTTTTGTGTAGAAGAAATTTTCTTTTTTTTTTCTTTTTTTTTTTTATTTTTAAGGGATTCTACAATATAATGACACAGTTGTTTGTAGATAACATTGATGTTACTCAGTATGTCATACAATTAGGTAATTGGTGCATTTTGCAAGTATCTATGTCCAAATTTTGAACAACCCAAGGTTCCCATAGTCCAGTTGGAGAAGCTTGTATGCACAGGCATGTTGATCAGTTAGGAGTCCAGACTATATTCCTGTAGTCTCATGTTTCACCCCTATCTCTCTGCAGCCCTTACAATCTACCACGCCTCCTCTTCCACAGTTTGTTCCCTGGGCTTTGGGAAAGGGGCACAAGTGGGTGAGAAGAAAACAGTCTAATTTCTTTGGAGTTGTCATTTTGGACTCCAGTCTGTTCAGGTTGTTTCCCTTCATGGGTTGACAGCTTTTCCAGTGATACCCTTTTTAGTCATACTAACAAAGCACAAGCTATTGGATGTACAGGCATTTAAGCAGTACCAATTATTATGTCAAGCTAAGCTGTGAGCATAGACACAGATGCTTGGATGGTATGCTAATCCGCAAACTGTGGTTTCTCTATAAAGGGTGACAAGTTCTTATTGTGGCTTATAACATCTCCTAACCACTAGAGGACATAAGCTTGTGGCATCCGCTGTGAGTTATTCCTCCAAGGAGAGAGCTAATAGCCAAATAGATTTGGGATATATATAGACACTTGGCTGCCACTGTTGCACAGTATCTCCAGGCTGTTGAGGTGTAGCTGATATTGACGGAGGAGTCTTGCTTGTCTCAGGGAGACCAATATTTTGCTGTATTGCTTTAGTGGCCTTTGGTAATGCTCTCTGGCATTTCAGAGGCCAGTTGTACACTAGCAAGTGACATCTCATAACATTTTTCATGCTCACGCCAGGTCTTCGACAACAGGGACTTACTACCTTTCTCCTTACATATATCCCACTTATAGGCAAAAGGCCTTTATAATTTGGGGGGGCGGGTTTGAATCCCCTAGCCAACATCTCCTAGGCAGAATAATTCATTGCTGATGTCAGAGCTTTCCTGTAGTAATATATTTTGCTTAATTACACAACTTATAAACACTTTACTATTGAATTTGGCTCTAGATAGAGAAATATCCTTTCACAGTTCCTATGCCTATCAATCAATTAATACGTTATGCCTGTTTTATAGGAAATTACCACTGTAACAATTGGCTCTAGTTTACAGTTAGGGAGTGGTTTCATTACCATCATGTTTTTCTTTTTCCTATAAAAGGGTGAGGTAGGAAGGTTTCTCAGTATCTGGAAGGTAAACTTCATTAGGGCCCATTATAAACAGTTAACCCCAATATTATTCAGAGAGATGCTCAGTGTCTGTGACTCAGGCAGTCTGAGGTTCCTCTTTCTTTAATGTTCAGATGGGTCAACCTCTCTGCTGGCATTTCCCAGTCCATCCTACATAGCCATAAGTTGTATGTTTTCAGGCATTTAGAATGGTGATTTTTACCTGTGGGAACATAAAATTCTCCTCCCATTGTTAGTTTCAAGATCAGAAAAATTGAAAATTTATCAATAGGATTGGAACACAGAGTTTTCCATTTGTATCCCAGAAAGGATACTACCCCACCTCCCACCTCCCTCTTTTTTTTTTTTAGGTTTTTATGTTTTGACCTATAGATGCCTAAGTTGTATTACACATACCCATAAACAGGAGCCAAGGCATAAGCTTTCATTAAATTTACCCAACTGTTTCTCATTGACTATATGCTACTTATTTGGGAAGGAAATTTAAGCTAAGTTCCCTTAAATTGTCCTACAAGTAAAAGAAAGTGTTATAATGTGATGTTGTATAATTCAGAAAAATATAGAGGCTATTTGTGTACTTTAACCCAATACAAATTATAAATAAAACAATAACATTTTATATTCCCAATTAGTTCAATTGTATTACTATTTCCACCAAAATCTACACCTAAATTTAACTAATCCAAACAATTCACTAAGCCTTAAAATATCCTATACTTTGTGGATAAAGCTTGGGCAGAGTTGAGTACCTGCTAAATAAATTTTACCCAATAAACACTTTGCTCTTTAACTCTATATGACTGGACTATGACTTCTATTGTGTAGAAGAAATTTTCACACCACCTGGGTATATAGGTGGATATATAAGTTACTGATAATCATACAAATGTCATTGATATTCATATAATTTTACTATTTAAGACAAAATTTGCATATTAATAAAATGGTTTATTTTTACATTCAAAGAGTTAAATCTTACCTAAATATTTGATACTGTAAAGCATCTTCAATGTTTTGTAGAGCTGATAAACATTTTGATTTTATAGTAATACTAAAGTGCCTGTAGTACAGGGGGCTGGAGAGATGACTCAGCAGTTAAAAGCACTTATTGGTCAATCGTAAGGACCTGAGTTCTGGATCCAGCAACTATATAAGGTGGCTCACAATAGCCTGTAACACCAACTCCAAGCGATCTGACACCCTTTTCTGGCCTCCTTGGGCACTTGAGCATACATGCACACATACATTCATATAGACACACAGGCATACACACATAAATAAAATAAATTCTTTTTTTTAATTATGTAATACAAATGGAAGAAGTGTGCTTTGGGTCACTTCAGAAACTGTTGAAAATTCTATTCTAATCCTAAGCCAAACTTCATTCAGTGATTTTTTTTTTATTGAACTTTTTATGTGTTTCATACATAATTTTTCAGTCAGTCTTAATTGCCATTATACCCGCTTCTCCTTTGGCACCCTCCTGCAGCACCTCCACCCCGGAGTTCACACCTTCTGTCATTTGTGCCAGGGTCCATTGTTCCAAATTACTCTCCTGACTCACTCCTCAGTGCAAGCTCCTCCCCCGAGCTCTAGTCAGCCTGTAAGGAGTCTCTCTTCTAAAGAAGGCCAGGTCTCCCTCACCTGACCACCACCTGCTGCCAATATTTCCTCAGCCAAGGTTGGGCTCTGCTACCCTTTTCTGCAGTTGTGTGCTGGGTTTTTGTCCAGCTGAGCTTGCATGGGTCCTGTGCAGGCTGATACCAAAGCTATAGGTTCATATGAACAGGGTCCCAGGAGCTTATAGGATTCATTTCCATTTGGTCTTGCATCACCTCCCTGACTTACGATCTTTCTGCCCCCTCTTCTGAAATGTTCCCTGAGCCCTGGGTGGGTGAAGCTGAATTTAGGCAGCCTGTCCACGGAGCCACACTCTGTAGACTCCTAATCTTCAGGGTTTGGCCATTCAGGCCCTCGACTTCCTGGTCTCCTGGTCTTGGGTCTTTGCTCTGTGATGCTTGGAGCTTATGTTGCATTGTGGATGTATGTAATGATGATTTTTATGAAACTCAAAAAAACAACTCAAGCTTTTTAGTAATCTTTTTATTTACTGGGGAATACGTGCACCTGTGGGGGTGGGGGTGCATGTCCATGTACATGTGCATGCACACAGAGGCCTGAGGGATACATTAGGCATGTTCCTCTAACACTCTCCATCTTACTTTTTGAGACAGGATCTCTTCTTGAACTTGGAGGTTGGCGTTTGGTCTAGGCTGGCTAACTAGTGAGCTCAATGGATCTATTTGTCTCTAATTCCAGTGCAGAAGTTACAGGTACACTCAGCCAGCCCAAGCTCGTACATGAGTGCTGGAGATTTGAACTTAGGTTCTTTTGCTTACAGAGCAAGTGCTCTTACCCTCTGAGCCATCTCACCAGCCACCCCCAACAGAATTTTTTTCTTAAATTTGATTTGTGGAGTTGGAGAGATGCCTTAGCAGTTAAGAGCATTGGCTGCTCTTACAGAGGACCCAGGTTCAGTTCCCAGCACCTACATGGCAGCTAACAACCATCTGTAACTCCAGTTTCAGCAGACCTAATGCCCTCTTCTGTCCTCCATGGGCATTGTATGACATGGGTGCACTTAAATGCATGCAGGCAATATATTTTTATACACATAAAAATTTTAAATAATAAATAAAATGTAAAAAACAAAAATTTGTTTATTTGATGTGTATTGAGTATTTTGCCTGCATGTATGTAAGTGTATGAATGTCATGCAATTCCCACAAAGGCCATAAGAGGGCATCAGCTCCACTGGGAATGGAGTTAGAGATGGTTGTTAGCTGCTGGGTCCTCTGCAAGAGCAGCCAGTATTCTTAACCATCTCCTCAAATAGAATTTTTTTTAAATCAAACTTTCCAATGCAATACAGTCCAAATATATGCCAGTTTTATGCTTACATGTTGGGGAGTGATAGTGGGAAGATATTTAGCTTTCTGTAATAAAGCCGTAAACTTATATGATAGCAGAGGTCTTTGTATATATAGTAAACACTGGAATTCATCGCATGCAATAGTCTCGAATCTGAGCTGATTGTTTCATGTAGTGGTTTTGATGCTGAGCAACATGACAGCACATACAGGGCAAAGTACTCATGTGTTCAGAAACAAGGCCTTCGTGAAGGAGTATGACATAAAGTCCTACTACAAACATCTTGGATTTGTTATGTGTTTGATTTTGAATTAATTCTTGGTCATTCTACATTCAGAAACCTTCGTTGCCACATTTTTGTGGACCCTTGCCTTCCCCCCCACCCCCTGCCCCATAATCAATTACATGACCTCTCCTAAAGGGGTTGTAACCTACAGTTTAAGAAGCTGTAAGAGCCAGCCATAGTGGCACAAGCCTTTAATCCTAGCACTCAGGAGGTAGAGGTAGGTGGATCTCTGTGAACAGCCTGGTCTACAGAGCAAGTTCCAGGATAGCTGGGGCTACAGGGAGCCCCTGCCTCAAAAATACCAAAAAAAGGAAAAAAAAAAAAAAAAAACTAAAAAAGAAAAAAAAAAAAGCTGTAACAGGGAAACTTTCCATTATAAGGGAAAATCTTTGCAGGGAAAAGCATCCAACCCTTTCTTCAAGGTTGTCGGCAAAATCCGTTCTCCATCTTCTCTCTGGGCAAGTGTTCAGCTGCAGAAGGCCTACCCTACTGCAAAGGCCTAACCTGCCATAGCTGTGAGAAAGAGAATGGAGGAGACAAGAACAGACGCTTTCTCCTGAATGTTCCATGGAGTTCCCAGCTTTCCAAGTGTGAGGCAAAAAGGAAAACCATTTGGTCAGAAGGATCCTCTAGGACCAAATCAGAAAGGTCTTGACAAAGATATCTTCCCCTGTGCAAAGACCTTCCATGTGTGCCCACATCATACACAGAACAAAGTGCTCAGTCCCCCAGAGCCTGGCACAACCTAGCAACGCACTTCCCTCTCTCTGCTCAGTAGGTCATCTCTGACCCTACAGCCCAAGATCCCCTTAATTTTCTTTGCTGGAAAGTCTTTCCTGCTTCCGGTAAGGGTATCTGAGAGTTTTCTCTTACTGGGCTAATCACAGACCATCCGCATCTGAAAAACCTACCATTGACTCAAGATTACACGTCTGTTCAATGGAGGTCCAAAGGAGGTCCATCTTTCCCCAGAATTCTTTTCAATTAATTGACTGTCTAAATAAGCATAAGAATCAGCCCTTACTTTATTGTTGTTGTGTTGTTGTTGTTTTTGTTGTCAGCATGTTAAATGCAAGCAAGGATCATTGTTTTTGGGGTCTAAGGAATGTCCTAGCTTTATCTTTACCTTCATCATCACAGAATCATTACATACCAGGTCAGCACAAACTCAGACCTTTAAAGATTGAGTAAATGAATGCTTATGACCTAGCAGAGTTACCTCATATAGAAGCTGACACCACAAGGGGTAATTTTGACCTCATTTTGTATTCCCAGCTGTGCCTCAGGTCGACTGTGATGTCAAAGCAGGAAAAATCATCAATCCTGAGTTCATGGTGAAATGTCCAGCAGGATGCCAGGACCCCAAATACCACGTTTACGGCACAGGTGTCTATGCATCTTACTCCAGCGTGTGTGGTGCTGCGGTTCACAGGTGTGTGGCTATGACCAGCAACCAGCCATCAAAGTGCTGCCGGGAGCCCTGGTGGGGAGTCGCTGTAATTAACAACCAAAAATGTACAAATCTAGCTGGGCTGCCTGCGTTTCATTTCCAACTTTATCAATGGTTGTTTTAGAAGTCACACGTGGCCCTGTCTCCCTTCACAGCACCCAGAAAACCTGACGGACTTCTTTTCCCCATTGAAGAAGAATCAGACTCTTTCCTGTTTGTGACAAGGAAAATGAGGCTTTTCTACTTGTATGTGCTGAGCAAGGAAATTGAAGGGAGAAAAATACCAGAGCTGTGGTGATGTTCTGGAGACAAAGGACAGGAACAGGGAGGAGGGTGACAGGTGGTACTACTTGTCCAGCTGTCACCCTGGGATCCAGAAATGTTTGCTTAGTATCAATGGCGATCGCATTTGGAGAGCACCTCACACAGTTTCACAGTAGTGTGTATATGGGGAGCATGTCACACAGTTACCTACTTTATCTTCCCAACAATTCTTCTTTGTGATATATACTACTGTTATGCACATTTTATTTATTTATTTATTTATTTATTTATTTATATTTTTTACTTTTTTTTTGTCTTTTTGAGACAGGGTGTCTCTGTAGCCCCAGCTGTCCTAGAACTCATTCTGTAGACCAGGCTGGCCTTGAACTCACAAAGATCTGCCTGCCTCTGCCTCCCAAGTGCTAGGATTAAAGGCGTGTGCCACCACAACCAGCTGTTATGTACATTTTAAACAGGAAGATAGAGCCAAGTGTGGTGATACATGCCTATAATCCAGCATTTGGGAGGGAAGTGGGACCATGTGGACGGCGCATGCCTGTATTCCATTTGGGAGGTAGAGGCTGGAGAACCTGAGTCCAAAGTGGTTTTCCACAAATAAATAAAACAAAATAACAACAAAACAGAGGAAGAGCGTCTTTTTAGATGAGATATGCTACTAAGTGTTAGAGTGGGGGACTGGACCCTAGGCCCAACTAACTGCTGCTAGCACTGTCCTGGATTCAGGGGCTGGATGCTAGGTGAAATCTGAATTTTTACAGCTTCTTATATCTTTTTCCTTTCTTTATCTACATGAAAGCTATTGGTTATCCTGTTGAACAAGAGAAGAAAATATAAATCCATCCCCTTTCAAGATAGCTATTCACTCAATTCTAAAGTTTGGAAGCAAACAAAACAAAACAACGTTGCATGAGGCATGGTCTAAGAATTACTATTAGATTATGTTAGGTACACTTCTCTTTTGCCCAGGACTGCGGAAGGATGTAGGAAGCTTCTCTTGCTATGAGCAGGTACAGGGCAGTCCTGCCAAGGGAAGGGGAGCACAGTGGCCACCTGTGGTCACTGTGGGGAACTGACCCCTTGGCACAGAGGTCAGTTGGTTACTTTGGTAACCCAACCTGAGAGGTACTTCCAACCCAGGTCCTTA
This sequence comes from Rhizomys pruinosus, assembly GCA_009823505.1. NCBI lineage: Eukaryota > Metazoa > Chordata > Mammalia > Rodentia > Spalacidae > Rhizomys > Rhizomys pruinosus. The sequence goes on from VZQC01005038.1 coordinate 737,842, forward strand.
GTGTTCTGCTTCTCTCGTGATGGTGCTTTCCCACCTGCCCAAAGACTGCTGGTCTCTGGACAGGAATTGTAGGCTGATGGCCGATCTTCTGCCTACACCCACTTACAATTCACTCCACAGGTTGGTGACCTGATTGGTCTCTGTCCAATCCCACGCTAGCTTCCCAGGTTCGCAATCTGATAGATCCCCATCCTCCCCATCCAACCCACTAGCCACCATCCAATCCCATGCTAGCTTCCCAGGTTGGCGATCTGATAGATCCCCATCCAACCCACTAGCCACCAACACTCGAAATCCAGGCCTGTTTTGGCCTGTACATGTGCAACATAATGGACCAGGAATTCTGTGTAATGATGGAGACGGGGAATTCGATTTATTGCCTGCTGCAAGTCACTTTTATAAGCAAAATGACATCATCTCCCAGAGCCAATCACAGACCACTGTATACTGCTGCTCTGCCTAGCATCATGTGCCTGGGCCACCTTTCTCCCTCTTGGGGCGGGGTCAGAGGAATTGCATGACTTCCACATTTGCCCTGAGGGATACTAGCTGAGAACTAGCTCCTAATTCAAACTGGATCTTCCCACAGAAGGAGACAAGCTAACTAGTGTTTCAGTGGGGACAGGACTACAAAAGCTCCATTAAGGATAAGCAGTAGAATATTAAAGAAAAATATTAGCAAATGCTGTCTTTAAACTCTAGAGTATGTAATGAAAATAATTTGCACCGGGCATGGTGGCACATGCCTTTGATCCCAGCACTCGGGAAGCAGAGGCAGGCTGATCTCTGAGTTCAAGTCTAGCCTGGTCTACATAGCGAGCTCCAGGCCAGCTGAGACTAAAAAGGGAGACCCTGTCTCAAAAAGACAAAAAAAAATTATAATAACAATTTGCATGTATCCAGAAGTCAATTTCTTGCTTAAAGGAAAGATATATGGAAATTTTCACACATACATGTGCACATATGTGCAAGTGCGTGCCTCTACATGTTTGCACACTAACGCATGCCTCCTGTACATACTGAGATCATAAATAGATAGATGATAGATAGATAGATAGATAGATGATAGATAGATAGATAGATAGATAGATAGATAGATAGATAGATAGATAAATAGATAGAGGAATGCTTACACACATGCTTACATGCATGTGCACACCCATCACAGACCATCAATATAGATAGCTCAGTCTGCTGTATGCCTACACAGACACTCCAGTATCTGCATAGACAATGGCATTTGCTACCAAGGCTGAGCCTGCCTTAAGGATACCTGTATTTTTCCAGTTGTGATTCTAGATGGTTGATACCTTGTTTTCTTTGGCACTTGCTGGTTCCCTCCTGTCCTTCTCTGTTTGTTAAGCAGAACAGAGCCACAAGAGTAAATCTGACCTCACCAAAGATGTTATCAAAATGACAAGCCATGTTTAGATTCTGATTCTCTCCTGGCTTCCTTTCAATCCTGAGACTACTGTTGGCAATCCTGTTCATCAGAAGAGGCATTTAGGCATACAGAATTCAACTCAATTGCTAGTTAGTTGCACAGTGAAGATCAGGACTCCTCCCTGTCCCCTGACTTCTAGCCCAGAGCCCTGGCAACACATTCACATAAGAACTAGAGGGGCCCAGTACCATGGCCTATATGAAGTGAGGGAGGAGTAGTCAGGGTCGGAAAAGGGTTTCTGAAGAATGGAGACATGTCTACGAAGCAAAATGAGAAGGGCGTTCAGAGGAACGGGGCTCTGCACACGCGGTGTGTGGGGTGGGGTGTAAGAACTCAGTGGAAAGAATACAGATGAGGCAAAAAAACAAGACTCGCTATTGAGCATCTGAATGCCCTGTGGCTTCCTGGACCAGTGTTTGAGAGAGTATAAAAACTATTCAGAAAGAGGTATCACTATCCATCAGGAGGATGAATAGAGGTCTTAAGGGACAGACAAGAATTTTGGATGCTATTAGCTTTGTTTCCCACAGAGCTTGTTTTCAGATGGCAGGAGGTGGAGATTGAGACATAGACAGCATGAGCAGAGAGTGCACTGCGGACCTCGGCTACTGACCTGCCAGAGTCTCTCACAGCCAGAACAGGATGTGGAAGAGAGCAGACTTTGGTTCAGAAATTCAAGTTATCATCCACAGACATCATCTTACAAGGCATCTACTTGATTATTTCAAAACATGGGGGCAATGGGCATATTGAAATGTCACATTTTGGCTCAGTCTCAGCTTGAACAAACCTCTATGTTCATTTGTCTTATATGTGTGTGTGTGTGTGTGTGTGTGTTGCATGTGCCATGTCCCACATACAGAGGTCAAAGCGAAACTTTCTGGAGTCAGCTCCCTCCGTCCACTCTGTCCACTCACCAGGCAGCACCTCCCTGGTTGTTCCCTTGCTTTGTGCTTCAGCCTCACCACCCCCCCCCCCAGCTTCTCTGCACATGACTGTCCTGCCTCTGTCTTGCATCTCCCAGTAGGAGGGCTGGAGTTACAGATGCATGCCACCTTGGCTGGCTTTTTTTATTATTAATTTTATTTATTTCTGAATGTATATGAATGTACTGTCTGCATGTAGGTTTGTGCACCCGCGGTCGTGCAATGCCACGGAGGTCAGAAGTGGGTGTCGGATTCCCCTGGAACTGGAGTTCTCTTGGAATTGGAGTTTCAGGCGGTTCTCAGCCGCCGTGTGGGTGCTGGGGATTGAACCCGGGTCCTCTGTAAGAGCAGCTGGAGCTCTTAACTGCTAGGCCATCTCTCCAGCCCCTCAGCTGGCTTTTTAATGTGAGTGCTGGGGTCTAACTTCCATCATTAGGCTTGGTTAACAAGCACTTTACACACTGAGCCGTCTCACTGACCCTAACCCCAATATTTAAAGGGGGAGTGGCAAGCATTTGGGGAGAAGGTAGCCATGAGGAGACCATCTGAACCAGGTCCTCTTCCTGCATATTTATAACCAGATGGCTACCCTCAGAACAGCAGCCATCCCACTTGGCCAGTGGTTCACTGCTCCATCTCTCTGAGCTGAAGAACTGACTGAAGTTTACCTCAGTTCCCAAGCACCAGGGTCAGGAAGGAGCTGAAGGCCAAGGTCGTGAGCATCTCCAGGCAGAGCTAAGGAGCAGAGAAGTAGAACTTGTCTTCCTCTTTCAGAGAGGAAGATACAAAGCAGGTCCCTACGTGTACGGGAATTCTCCAAACCTCCACTGCTTTGATCACCCTTCCCTCTCACCAGCAGAACCACATGCTCCTCCCTGCTCACTCACCTTCTAATCTGTGCTGTTCTGCTCCGGGTTCCCTGCACCAGAAACACCCAGGAGCTTCTGGGTAGGCCCACCCAAGAGCCTAGGCTCTACTTTCTGCATAGGAAGGCAATAGTTCTGATCTATACCTGACCTAAGGTCCAGGTTTTCAACCCTGCATAACCAACACAAAGGCAGTCACAGGGCTTCCCGTGCTTAAATAATAGCATGGCCACAAGCAAAGGTCCTCAAAACTTATTTTAGACTACAATGGAATATAAACCCAAAGGCAGAATCATTTCTCTGGACTTTTCAACCTAAGCCACTGTTTAGTGATAAGTGTTTAACAACCAGTTCTCCAAAAGGAGTCACAGAAGGGGCAGGTCTGATTAACCCACTTCTACATAGAGATATGCTTGCCATGACTGACCTCCAGCTCCCAGTGTTGGGTCAGCCAGGTGTTCAAATCCTGGAAGTTTAACAACTGGGTCCTCAAAGCTGGTATAAGTGTCCCCTGCCCAAAACTAATGGTAAATCTCCTTACACAGAAGCATAAAATGTTATTCTTCTATAAGAAAAATCTCCATTTATTTAAAGGACAAAATTGATGCCAGAAACTTTTAAAATTTGTTCAAGACAGAACAAAATCAGAGGTACATTATGAGAACAAGAGTCTAAGTGGATTGGCATAGCAAGGATCTCCCAGGGAGAGGGCCGCGGGAAACAGAGCAGCCACAGAGGTACAGTGGGGGGGAGGGGGGGCGCCAGGCAAGCAAAGACCAGCCTGCCCGCCCTGGTGGAGAAGAAAGGACCCCATAGGGGAGCAGGAAGGGGGCTAGCTGAAGTTCAAAGGGGAAGTGCCTGTGCTTGTTACCCCTAAGAGGTCCCACAAGCAACAGGGAAAACCCCAGGATAGAGACAAGACCTGCGTTCAAATCCCTATTGCAATTCACTAGTTATAAAGTCCTGAGTGAGTCACTCATAGGAACAGCCTGTTTCTATGGAGCAGAAATAACAGCATTCCCTCCACCCTACAAGGCAGAGTTTTGTTGGGAAAACACCATATGTCAGATAATTTTAAAGCCATTAGGTATTTTACATGTCAAGTACTATTATCACTTTCTTCAGGGCCATTGTGAAGTCAACTGTTGAAAGTTGTTGACTCACTATGAAGATGGGGGGGTGGGGCCCAGGCAACCTCACTCCTGGAGTGAAGAATCCCCGTTGATGGGAACAAATCTTGTGCCTTTTATTCATATGCTATAAATTACAGATACCCAGAGGATACATATTAAACTCTGGAGCAAGGAAAGGACAGTGCAAAAGTGCTGTTAGGAATCGGAATAGGCCTCATGCCTAACAGATGGATGTGTCAGTCACTATCATATCAGATGTAAAACCTGGTAAAAGTCCTAGAAATTAAAGAAACAGTTTTCAGTCTTTAGGAGACCCTTTCCTTTTTCTTTTACTTCCTCCTCCTCCTCCTCCTCCTCCTCCTTCTCCTCTTCCTCCTCCTCCTCCTCCTCCTTCTCTTCCTCCTTCTCCTCTTCCACTTCCTCTTCTTTTTTTTTTTTTCTGCAGCACTAAGCATGGATCCCAGGGCCTCACACATGCTGGACAGGCACCCAATCTGAGCTACATCTTGGTTTGGGGGACTCTCCCATTTCTGTTTAATCTAGCTGCATATCTTCTCCCTCAAGCCCCAGATCAAAGATCAGTATAACTTATAATAATTTGATACTGCTCTTTGAAATAACTGGAATGGATTCTGTGAATTCTTCAAACCAAATTAGAAATTGTTGGGAATGAAGAACTAGTGAAATGCATGAAGACAAGCCACATGCTGTCATCTCAGTACTCAGAAGGCTGAGGAAGCAGGGGCGGGGTGAGGGAGCTGCTGGAGTCTCAACCTGAGCAAAATAGCAAGACTTACAAATAAGCAAACAACCACAAAAAAAAAAAAAAAAAGAAAGAAAGAAAGGAAAATCAGGAGACCAGGCATGGAGGGCTGAGACAAGTTTGGGAGCTCAAGGCCAGCCTGGACTACATAATGGGTTTAAACTAGCCTAGGCTACAGAGGAGATCCCTGAAAGAAGAAAGAAAAGAAAAGAAAAGAAAAGAAAAGAAAAGAAAAGAAAAGAAAAGAAAAGAAAAGAAAAGAAAAGAGAGGAGAGGAGAGGAGAGGAGAGGAGAGGAGAGGAGAGGAGAGGAGAGGAGAGGAGAGGAGAGGAGAGAAGAGAAGAGAAGAGAAGAGAAGAGAAGAGAAGAGAAGAGAAGAGAAGAGAAGAGAAGAGAAGAGAAGAGAAGAGAAGAGAGAGAAAGAGAAAGAGAAAGAAACAAAGAAAGAGGAAAAAAGGAAAAGAGGGGAGAGGATTAAGGAAGGAAGAAAAGAAAGGGAAAAAGGAAGAAATGAAGGAGAGAGAGAGAGAGAGAGAGATCCCAAAACACAACAGCAACAACAAAACAGTAGGAGTGAGAAAGCCTGAGGGAAAAGAAATTTAAGTTTTAGCCATGGTAGCAAAAAGAATTACTGACTGGCAGAACAGTAGACCCTTCAAGAAGAGAAAGGAGGCCGGTGTGGCATGGTGGCACCTCCTTTAATCCCAGCACTCAGGAGGCAGAAGCAGGTGGATCTCTGTGAGATCAAGCCCAGCCTGGTCTATATAGTACCAAAGTAGCTGGGGCTACAGGGAGACCCTGTCTCAAAAAAAAAAAAAAAAAAGATGAAGGGCATTTGACCTGGAGGTCAGTTTGAAGAGTGGGATGCATTCACCATTCCTGGGGTCTGGGCTGGAAGTCAAGTTGACCATTTCCTTAACCACTGCTTTTTTGAATCTGAATAAAGATGGAAACAAGTTTGATGTGTGATGTCAGACAATATCACTGTACTTCTTTCTATGTGTTTTCATTTTCTTTTCACAGCGGTGTGCTCGATAATTCAGGAGGGAAAATACTTATTCGGAAAGTTGCTGGACAGTCTGGCTACAAAGGAACTTACTCCAATGGTGTCCAGTCCTTATCCTTGCCCAGATGGAAGGAATCCTTCATCGTTTCAGGTACAGCACACCCTAGGGACATTGCTAAACGCAGGCACTCCACATGAGCAATGGGTGAAATCATCTTCTCAATTGCTATTTGTTTTTGCTTATGGACCACCTCATGTTATAAAAATCTGAGTGTTGCCAGGCACCGTGGCACATGCCTCTAATCCTAGCACTCTGAAGGCAGAGGCAAGGGGATCTTCAAGGCCAGCCTGGTCTACAGAATGAGTTCCAGGACAGCTGGGGCTACAGGGAGACCCTGTCTCGAAAATACAAAGAAAAAAAATCTGAGTGTTAATTCCCTAAAAACCAGAATTATGAAATAGTGGAATAATAATTAATGATAAATCACTACAGAGGCAACTCTGGACATATTAAATGCCTCCATTGCTTATTCTAACTGCACTACAGCTATCTGCGAGTCCAACCAAACATTTTTATGTGTATGAGTGTATCATACATGTGTGTAAGTACATACATCTGCATGTGTGTAAGTCATCCATGTTGTACAATGTCTATGGAGGTCAGAAGAGAGCATTGGATCCCCTGGAACTGGAACTACAGATGGTTATCTGGATGCTGGGATTTGAACCAAAGTTTTCTGCAAGAGCAGCCAGTGCTCTTAACTGCTGAGCCATCTCTCCAGCCCTATTAATCAAACTTTTAATAAGTGGATTATACTTAGTAATGTGAGCATTAATTTTTTGATTTACTGACTTGTGTTTTATGTGTATGAGTGTTTTGCCTGCTAAAAATGTACCTAAGTGCACCATGTGCATGCAATGCTGCAGAGGCCAGAAAAGGGCTCCAGGTCTCCTGGAACTGAAGGTATGGATGGTTGTTAGCCCCGTGTGTGCGTGTGTGTGTGTGTGTGTGTGTGTGTGTGTGTGTCTGTGTGTGTGTGTCTGTGTGTGTGTGTCTGTGTGTGTGCCTGTGTGTGTGTGTCTGTGTGTGTGTCTGTCTGTCTCTGTGTGTGTCTGTGTGTGTGTGTCTGTGTGTGTATGTGTGTGTGTGTGTGTGTGTGTGTGTGTGTGCTGGGAATTGAACTCGGGTCCCCTGGAGGAACAGCCAGGGCTCTTAAATACTGAGCCATCTCTCCAACCCCTTGAGTTCTTTTAAAACTAGTCTTGCCGGCAGGCCAAATGTTCCCACAGTCTCCCTTGAGGTCTTTGGGAGGTGTTAGATGATGGCATATGCTTAGAGAGAGACTGAACTGTGACTTTATTTAGATTAGTTTTGAATTTTTACTTAATCAACAGTTTCTCTATTCAGTCAGTTCTCCTTACCTAGCTCTATAGGGGTCTTATAGACTTTCACTCTTTCCTTCCCTCTCAAAAAGACAGTATCAAGGACCTAACGACCCCTGCCCGGGGCTCTCCCAGTGAGAAGGTAGCCAATTCTGTCTCCCTTATGACCTGCCTTCCACCCTTTCTATTTATGGTCATTTCTCCAATGCAGTCTTTCATTTTGAAAATGTTTCAACTTACAGAAAAATTAGAACAGCCCAATCAATACCCATATTTCTTTCACTTAGATTTCTTAACTGTTAATATTTTGTCCCATTTGCTTTACTACCTACCTGTCATGTAAAGATACTTTATCTCCAACATGCTATAAGCCTCACAACACTTATCTGTGCGTACTTCAGTATGTATCTTATAGGAACACATTTTCTCAAATAATTATGTGACCAGTGCCACATCTCAAAGTTAACGTTAATACAACAGCATTATTTGATAAAGATCTTTTATTCAATTATCTCCAAAATATTCTTTACAATAATTTCTTCCCCTCTTGGGGGGCTGTGATGTGACCATGGATTATTCCAGGCTTTACTTGTCATATCTATTTAGTCCCCTTTACTTCCCTTGCCATCCTTCACCTTTTCATGGTGCATGATAGTCGCATCTGTGACGTCTAGGCCAGTTGTCTGGTAGTATGCTCTGCAGTGTGGTCCAAAAACATATCCAACTGTTTCCTTGTGATTGGATTTAACTTAAATATTTTGAAAAGCACAGCACCTCCATGGTATTGGAACACAATGGCCGTGTCACTGGGTCAATACCACCAGTTTCTCTAACGTTGCTGATACTGAATTTGATTGCTTGGATAGTTAAAGTGTATTTCTTCATGGCTAAGATATTTAGCCAAGCAGAGTAATACTTTGAACAGCTTAGAGAATGTTCTCCAATAAATTTTATACAATGGTGTTAACACCCATGGCCCATCCTAGCTGTAGCAAATATTACACTGTCGGTAGTTCTCCAGTATCTCCTGTGGGTGCCAGAATCTTCAGGCTGCTTAAGTCCCTCCCGTACAACAGTGTAGTGTTTGCATATAATGCACGCGCATCTTCTCAGATGATCATATCATCCCTAGATTAACTACAATGCCTAACAATGCAAATGCTGTGTAAATGATTGCTGCACTGTACTGTTTAAGAAATAAACACAAGGAAAAAAAGATGTCCATGTTCAGTATACAGGCATAAACTTTCACAGGTATTTTAATTGGAGATTAGCCGAATCCACAAATTTGGATCCTACAGTAACAGGGCAAACTCTAATTGCAAAACTATAATTTTTTTCTAAATCGTGTCTATCTCTGCACATTCAAGGGATTTCTATGTAAAGAGGAGTTTTCTTTCCTTCTCTGCACTTTTTATTTTACTTGTTTGCTTATTGACTTTGTTTTGTTTTTGAGACAAGGTCTCCCTGTAGCCTCAGCTGGCCTGGAACCTTCTAGACCAGGCTGGCCTGGATCTCATAGAGCTCCACCTGCCTTTCCCTCTGCTAGGATTAAAGACCTGCACTACCAAGCCCAGCTCTGCACTTAAAAAAAAAAAACTATGCAATCTTGTTTTTTTTTTATATATATCCATTATCATCCTTATATTTTTGATGTTCATATTTCTGGAGACCAGCCAGTGAGAGTCCTTCATTCTTTCCATTTATTCTTTCTCCTTGTCACATTTCTTTTTGAGCACAAGATAGTGTCCTATGCTCACCTTAAATTGTCCACTGCTCAAGAGCCAAGTCTCCTGTCTTCTCTACGGAAGTTCCACAGGACTTGAAACTAGATTCTAACTCAAACCTACCGGGACTCCCAGCAAGATTACATGTGATAGGATTGCCTTAAAAAGGAATCACTTAAAGAAAGAGAAGAAAAGAGTCTCATAGTATAGTACCCCATCAAGAGTGAGTGGTTTCCTGACCCCATTAGGTATCCCAGGCCTCAAACCCCTATTATCTTCCATCCCTCAGAGCTATGACAAAGGTAAAAACAAACCTTTCAGGATCCTTGTCAAATGGAACAAGCCCTCTTTCCTGTGGGCTGCTAAATTCTGTACACCTGGAGTTTAACTCATCAAAAGGACACCAACTACAGAGTAGGATTTAGCCTTGTCACAAAGATTCAGAAGAGACCAAATGACTATGTCAGCATCCAAAGTTCAAATACACTGAGTAGAGAGAATTATAATCTCCACATAGGAAACCAAGTAACTCTTGCCCAATTAAGAGCGTTAACAGCTCAGCCTGCAATCCAGGAATCATACGAGAGATCTAAAAGAAAGCTTTGCTCTGAGAGGAGAGACATCTGGGTGGCATTTTGTTGCTGCTATTGTTTGAGTTTTGTTTTTGTAGTAAAATCAATTTGCTAAGGTTATTCCCCATAAATCTCTGTAAATGTCACCTTCTATCTCCCCTTAGTCTACCTTGTAACATTGAATAGGAAATGACTTTGGCCAAAGATAATAATCATTTGTACTTGTGCAGTGGCTATCTAGGAGGCCTCTTTCAAATGGATGAGTTAAGGAGTGTGCTGGCTCATCAGGCTGTAGCCAAGGATAGCCCATTATTCAGAAGTTCGCATCCAGCAAGTGTCAGAGCCCTCCTCGAAAGGCTCTGGTCTGTGGATGACCTTTCTCTTGGTTTTCATTTTTAAATTTTACAGGTCACTGTGCTTCGTTAATTAATCTGTTTTGGGGATCTGGGCACTAACGAAGGAGAAAGGGGTGTGTGTTTTGGGTCATCTGACCATGATCTTTGGACAGTGCCAGCGTGTGAGGTCAGTAAGGGCCCCACTAATAATGCCTGCTGTTCTTTGATCAGCATTTCAGTGAGCTGATAATAATGCCTGCTGTTCTTTGATCAGCATTTCAGTGAGCTGATGCTCATTTGCCTCCTGAACAGAAACACGAAGAACCATCAGATTTTGTCATGAAAGAAATAGTAAAAGAGGGTTGGGGGTGATGATGCCTCTGCCTGCCCCTCAGTAAACACAGTATGGCCCACAGCCAGGAGGCCCTTAGTGGAGCCTGAAACAGCCCCAACCAGGGTCTGGTCAGAGCAGGCCTCCACATGGCCAAGGACTTGGAAATGACACATTTTGCTCCCTGGTGATTTAAATGAGGTGAAGTAAGTCGTGCCAATAAGCGTGCGTTTGCCTCATTTTGCCTTTGAATGGGGCTTATAGGTAATATCAGAATAAAACTGTGCATCTTTGTGGGTATATGCAGTTCCAAAACACAGAACTTTTATTTTTCATACATCCCTGAACATTTTTAGGTGCCATATCATTTTTCATATTTTCTAAATAAAAAAAAAAGAGTCACCAGACGTGGTGGTGCACGCCTTTAATCCTAGCACTCAGGAGGCAGAGGCAGGCGGATCTTTGTGAGTTCAAGGCCAGCCTGGTCTACAGAGTGAGTTCCAGGACAGCTGGGGCTATAGGGAGACCCTGTCTCAAAAAGACAAAAAAAAAGTCATGAAGATTATGGTATCTAATTAAAAGCAAATTAAGGACTAAGGGTGTAGCTCAGGGACAAAGCACTTGCCTGGCACGGATGAGGCCCTTTGATCCTAGGACCATAAAAAATGAAATGAAAAAGTAAATAGAAACAAACCAAGTTTTTCATGGTCTCAGATGGTTTTCTGAGACCTTACAATACCTTGTACTGATAGCATGGTTGGCACACCCCAGGACTACATTCCGGCTCTCCACACAACACCCCTCACCATTCCCTGAAGGAATATGCCCTCAGATTAAGAGCTGAATGCTTTCATGTAAATATGGTTAACAGATGATACCCCCTCCTGGGGCTAGAGAGATGGCTCAGTGGTTAAGAACACTGGCTGCTCTTGCAGAGGACCTGGACTCAGTTCCCAGCACCAACATGATGTAACAACCAACCATCTGTAACTCCAGTTCTAGGGGATCTGATGCCCTCTTCTGACCTCCATGGGCATTGCATGACATGGGTACATGTACATACATGTAGGCAATACACTCATACATATAAACAAAATTAATAAATAAAAAGCAATACCCCTCCTGAGGGTATGTGGACTATAAAGGGCCTAAGTATTAATATGTTTCCTCACAAAGCTAGAAAGATGGCTTTCTGGTTAAGAATAATTGCTGCTTTTCCAGAAGACCTGGGTTCAGTTCTCAGCACACATATTAGGTGGCTTACAATTGCCTATAACTCTAGTTCTAGGGGATCTAATGCCCTCTTCTGGCCTCTGCAGGCACACACACACACACACACACACACTACATACATACATACATACATACATACATACATACATAAATCTAAAGATATTTCCTCATGTCAAAACTACTTCTCAGGGATCCCATCCTTACAGGAGACACTGCTTATGGCCCTGGGATCTCAAAAGTTACCAGTTCAATAAATGAACTTGCCTTGTGTCAGGAAGAGTCCAATGTGCCTCTCACTTTCAGTTTAGTAGTAGAGCAAATATGTGACATCTCTTAGAGATCAGAAGAGTTTTGCAGGCGGGAGCCTTCTTGGCCATTTCGGTCATCCAGGCTTGGTGGCTGCTTCCCAGACGACCGCATACCCACCTCCCATCACTCTGCTGTCCTACCGCGTCACTGATGCCACTGTCACTCCTTCCCTCGCATCTGGTCCCTCCTTGGAGGGACGACGAATGGGCATTTCTAAGGAGGATCTATAGACACTTACTTAAGAGTTTCTCTGCTATCCTGGAATTCAAATGGGTCCCGCAGGATCTGTGAAAGTGCGAGCTGACCATCCACCCACACAGCCAGCCCCCCACCCAAAAGGAGACCATGCGGAATGTTCATCTGCCACTATAACTGAACATTCGAAGCTACAGGGATAAAAACCCCTTAGCTTATATGTTACATCTTCAGGAGCAAAAGAGGTTGCTAATGTTGAGCAAGTCTGAGTCATGGAGATTTTATGACTTCTATTCTATTATTAACAAAACAAACGTTCCACAGGAAAACAAAATGCCACTTGACTTTCTTATTGTCTGTCGTCAACAACTCAGTGCACGGGAGACAGATTTTACTGAACTCAAGAGATAAATTATCAGCACAGAAGCATCTGAAAACTAGCCCCAGAAATAAATTTCTCTCTCTCTTTTTTTTTTTTTTTTTTGCAGAAAATAAACCCCAAAAGGGTGTAACCTACCCATCGACTCTTACATTTTCATCATCCAAAAATCTGCCAGCCAAAGCAGGCAAGTGTTCTCGTATGATTTCATCCAAACTATCTAAGTTCATAAACAGGAGATGTGTTTTAGGGGATGGTGTGGAAATGAACATCTTAACCAGTCAAGCCCCACCACCTCTGGTGATGCATTAGCTGATGCCAGAACCCGACTGTGAAATCAATGAGGTCAGACAGCCATGGTCAGGAGTGAAGGTTTTCGTTTTTGTTTTGTTTTTACAATTTGAGATTGTTTCTGTATTTGTGTCATTTTCATTCAGAATGACTGTGGCCTTGAATTTTATTGTATCGTTACTTTAGAAGATGACAAGGCATTCTGTCTGGAAATGTTCCCTGGCAGCTCAGAGGGAAAATGCAGTTCTACTTAACTGTAATGTGAAGAGCAATGAAGAGAAAGATGGGGCTTGTCCAATAACAGTGAGAAGCAAATCTGGATCCCCAGGTCAAATGCACCTCTGTGGGACTCTGCCAACCCATCTTCCACAGGAACCACAAAGACGCAGAAATTCCTCTTCCCAGGTTCTCTGTTAAGTCTAGAACTATGCTCTGCATGACGGTGTCTTGGGTGCTTTGATTTCCCACAGGGTCAAAGAAACTGTGAGCTGTTTCCTCAGAGCATATGGCATTTGCTTCCAGACACTTGTGGGGACAGCGGATTTAGTTCAGGTTCTATTCATGGGTGTAAGGTGGACATGGTTCAGGAATTGCGAGAGGCTGGCATGTATTATTTACTCAGCATCAGGCACTATGACAAGACCTTCCTCTGGTCATTTTCAGTCATGCCAGATGACCAGCAGTCCGTAACATTTGTAGCCTTCATACATGTTTTGTGGAGAAATTGAGTAACTTCCCTTCAACCAAGAGCAAGAAGGTAGAAAAGCTGAGAGTCAGCTCAGCCTGGCCCTGAACACTGCTCTCCAACCCAGTCGGTTCTCTTTTGCTGTCAACGATGCATGCAGAGCCCCGATCTGACAAGCTTCCAGACCCGCAGTGGGAGTTTTCTTGTTTTCCGCTCATCCCTGCCTCGCCCATGCCCCCAACAACCACTGTCTTTATTGCATCAATTTAGACATATTTATTGAGTTGCAAGAACACAGTTGTTCCCCTTCCCCACTCACAAGCCGCTGGGTGAAGTGAGGCCTCAAGTCCTAAGATATGTCCTATCTTCTTTTGGTGGGGACATAGGGAGGCAGAGTAGGCAGCACAGGCCTCCTAACCTGGCTTTTGTTTCGAGTGAGTGAAGCATGTAGGTAACTGGGTTCTGTTTTTCCTAGCCTAATCGTGTTTAACCCCATCTCTTTCTCTCATTTTTGGCATACTGTCCCGTGGGCAGGCCCTGCACTCAGGGAGCCCTGGGATTCTCTGTGGCCTGAGTCATTCTGAGATGAGGCATGGTCACCTTCCTGTCCCATCTCACTCTCTGCCCATGGTTGTTGAGGGCCTCTGACCAGGGACTTCTACTACTACACTTCTCAGAAATCTCCATTGCAGAGAGAGTTCCTTATCCAAGTAAGCCCCTCACTTCAGAGACCGCATCTGAAGATGGGAGGGGAAGAGTACTTTGAGACTCCCAGAATACTCTCCCAGTGTCTCTGCAAACTGGGCTTCTGCCGGGGCCAGGGTGGGCTTTTGGATGATCTCCCTCAGGACTAGCAGGAAATGTGTATTCAGAGAGGCGGGAATTGGAGCTCACCTAAACATCTCCTGTGACAACACGGCTCCTGACCCCATCCTGCTTCTTCTGGTCCTTTCCTTCTGTTCCCTGGACTGGGGACACTTGGGGTTGGTGACTCTGCAGATTTTCCTGGAATGGCAATGTGGTAGGAAGCTCAGTAGCAACTCTCCTCATTTAGAAAGCAGTACTCATTCCCTTCTGGCTTCAGCCTTCAGTCCGTCCAAATCTGAAAAGTGTGAAGAGACCCCCACAATGTCCAGTACTAAGGCCTAACCCTGTGCTGGACTTCTGAACTACAGCAGCCCAAGGCGGAGTACATTCCCCACTTCAGATAAAGAAGCAGACTATAAGGACGGCTAGCACCTGGCCCAAGGGCATGGTAGAACTGGTTCTTGGGGGATCCAGGCTGATTGCATCCTAAAGCAGATAGTAGTTTGGGGGAGGAAGGGAAAGAGATGTTGCAGATCCTAACAGTAACATCCGTTTGGTTTCAACACCTAGGCCAGAGAGATCTTTCCAAAGGTCCCCTTATCTATGCCAGTTACAACTGAGCTGAACTCTGTTCCCCTCCCACCAAACCCTTGTCTTTAAGTCTGT
Organism: Rhizomys pruinosus; assembly: GCA_009823505.1. Classification (NCBI taxonomy): domain Eukaryota; kingdom Metazoa; phylum Chordata; class Mammalia; order Rodentia; family Spalacidae; genus Rhizomys; species Rhizomys pruinosus. The sequence goes on from VZQC01005038.1 coordinate 752,893, forward strand.
GTAACATCCAGAAGTGTACAAGTAGGCCATGGTGGATTCAAGTTTGTGTGTTTGGCTTGCCTACTGCTATCTAAATCTCTAAATTAAAACACAATTGTTACCCATGGTACTTGTCTCCTTTTACCAAACTACTCATGATTCTATGACGCCATCACTAAGTATTACTAGCTGTTCCTTATTCTGGATCATATTTGTCAGTGTCTAGAAGATTCCATTTCTTCATTCATCCATTCATTCACCATGCGTTGAGCTCCTGCGTGCTAGACTGAAGCTAAATGACAGGTATGCCAATGTAAGAGGGACACTTAGGATCTCACTCAGTCTTTAAAGTGGCATGCCCACATGGGGTGAGTTCTTATCAATTCAAATAAAAAATTCCAATGAGAATCATAAAAGAACGACTAGTAGTTGCCACTTCTCCTGAGGGATCACACCCCTTTAGAAATTAGGTATAGCAGAAAGGGAGCCATGGGCCAGCTCCTGCTCAGATCCTGGCATGCTGCATGAAATGCTTACTAGTCTCTTGAAAAGGGAATAAATAAGTAAATCAGGTTAGTATGACCCCCCCAAATCATAACCACCCTCTTTAGTGACGAATTATCTCACATGAACACTAGAAGGTATCTTGATTTGCCTTGCTGGGCTCACACTGGGGATGGATGTTACCTGAGATGTGAAGTCTGTCTCCCCAGACAGTTCACACCCATTAGGCGGGGAGCTGCTTCTTGGCTGCAGCCTCCTTTTGCTCTGAACTAAATACAAACTGGTAAGTGTTGAGTTGCAGAAACTCACCAAAAACTGGGGAGGCACATTCCAGATACCAGAGAAGAGAGAGAAAATCTGCTGCTGAGAGAGTATCATGAAAACTCCCTCCTGCTCCCTCTTACCCGAGTGCTAAGGAAAGCCCCAGCCCTACAAGACAAAGCTTGTGGCAGCTTCACCTCCCAAGACTCTCCTCTCCTCACTGCCCACATCCACCAGGGCCACTCTCTTACCTCTCCTGAGAACAAGGGCTTTGGAGAGATCACTGGAATCCTGAAAGAGACCAAGATTCATCTACTTTTCACCCCTTTTGTGAAAAATAGCATGGATTTGGAGTAATCACACTTGACTCTAAATCTCACCTGTACTTCCTGTTGTCTGTGTATCCTTAAACATTTCTTGACTCCTTGGAAAGCACTCAGGAGACCAAGGCAGGTGGATCTCTGGGAGTTCAAGGCCAGTCTGGCCTACATAGCAAGCTCCAGTCTAGCTAGGACTAAAGGGAGACCTTGTCTCAAAAAAAAAAAAAACAGATGGCACATGGCCTTTAATCCCAGCACTCAGGAGGCAGAGGCAGGTGGATCTCTATAAGTTCAAGGCCAGCCTGGTCTACAGAGTGAGTTCCAGGACAGCTGGGACTACAGGGAGACCCTGTCTTGAAGTCTCAAAAAAAAAAAAAAAAAGGAAGGAACGTTTGAGTCTCTTTCTAAGATTGTGATGAATATTAACCGTGCAGCTCAGCTCAGGTGAAAGGGGCTTCCAAGTTCCTGCACATAGTAGATGCTCAGTGACTATTAGATCTCCTAGTGTTGGCCCTGAGGCCCAGAATAGGTTACTGGTGGGAAAAAGAGAATCCTCCCCTGTCACTCCAACCTCCAGGCATTGTGGCTGAGGTGGTTCTGTCCCCTTCACAGCCACACTGCTCTTCACTACAGAGGGAGAAGTGTAGCTTGATGTCAAATGTCAACTCCTGGGCTTGGTGGTGCACTCCTTCAATCCCAGTGGTTTTCATATCAAAATTCCATGGCCCACTTGAGGTTTGGTGAGGCGGCTTCTCAGAGCAGCCCTGCATCTGCTATTCCTCTGCTCAAGTCCAGGGAACTGCCTGTGGGGGTGCGGGGAGATCTGTGGCCACCTGCTGCTGTTGAGAAGGTGCCTGGGAAGCTGATCTTGGCCCCGTCTAAAGGAATAAGATACCAAGAGCCTAAAGGAAAGTTCTGAAATGTTTGTCTATGAAAATCTTTAAAAAGACCCCAAACGTCCATGTATCTAAGACTGTGTATACAGAAATTATTTTGTTGGGTTTTATTTCAAATTGCTCAAAATGAATGGAGTATTATATTCAGTAAAGAATTCAGAGAAGGTGGAGTAGGGAGAGTACTGTAAAGAAGGCCTAGCAGCTAAGAGCCCCAGTGGCTCTTGCAGAGGACCTGGGTTCTGTTCCCAGCACTCCATGACAGCTGACAATCATCTATGTCTCCAGTTCCAGAGGATCTAATGACCTCTTCTGACTTCTGCACACATGGGTGCCCTTACATACATGCAGGTGAAACACTCATACACATAAAATAAGAATAATAAATAAAACATTGTTTAACTAATCCATGGAGAATGAGCAAAAAAAAGTCCATATAAGACCAGAGAGGTGGCTCTATTGGTGAAATTGCTGAAGTATTGAGAAGTAGCTGTATCCCAACAAGTAATGAAGGCTGCCATTGGGACATTTAGCCTCTCTCTAGCAAATCAATATTAGCAAGCTGAGATGACTGGAGAGTCAGGAGCCTTGGAGCTGCTCAAATGGTTGTAAAAAGATAATTCTCGCATTTCAGAGGCCAGTTGCACGCTAGCAGGTGACGTCTCATAACATTTTTCATGCTCACACCAGGTCTTCGACAACAGGGACTTACTGCCTTTCTCCTTGCATATATCCCATTTATAGGCAAAAGGCCTTTATAATTTGGGGGGGCGGGTTTGAATCCCCTAGCCAACATCTCCTAGGCAGAATAATTCATTGCTGATGTCAGAGCTTTCCTGTAGTAATATATTTTGCTTAATTACACAACTTATAAACACTTTACTATTGAATTTGGCTCTAGATAGAGAAATATCCTTTCACAGTTCCTATGCCTATCAATCAGTTAATACGTTGTGCCTGTTTTATAGGAAATTACCACCGTAACAATTGGCTCTAGTTTACAGTTTGGGAGTGGTTTCATTACCATCCTGTTTT